>PVJH01028781.1:0-26909 GCA_004026705.1 Nesogale talazaci
GGGAGCACTTTGAAATTATCTAGAATTCCCATCCTTCTCAGGGTCATCCATAGTTTATTATGATCCGCACTGTCAGATGTCTTGGAACAGTCAATCAACTGTGAATAACCACCTTTCTGGTCTTCTCTGCTTTGAGCCAAGATCTTTCTGACATCAGGGTGATGACCATTGTTCTACATTCTCTTCTGAATCCACCTGAAACAAGAGTGGTAAGACTTTGCCTCTTGTAATCTGGACAAGTTGTCAGGAGAGACCAGTCTCTGCAAAGGGATATCATGCTGAGTATGAAGTCGAGGGGCAGCGAAAAAGAGGAAGACCCTTAACAAGACCGAGGGACACAGTGACTGCAAGCGGATGACCTGGCAGTGCACTTTCACACGGTTGTACGTAGAGTCACTGTGGGTTACAGTCAACTTGGTGGCATCTAAAATGACACTTGTCCATCAGGTTGTCGCACTGTGGTGGCTTGTGTGTTGCTGTGATGCTGGTCCCTCTGTCACTGGTCTTTCAAATGCCAGCAGGATCACCCAAAGTGAGCAGATGCCAGCAGAGCTTCCGGATGAAGAACAGACAACAAGATAGGACTGGACTCCCACTTGGGAGGAAAAAGGGGGCTGGAAACCTTACGCTTAGCTCTGCAACATTGTCATCTCCTGGAGATCTAATAAATTGAAGGAGAGCATTGTCATAGAGAGTTCCAGAGGATAGACCCCCAGAGCTAGAGGGCACTCAAAGTGTGGCAGAAGATTAGATGATTTCTAGAAGCGGAGTCCAACATGCTCATGTGAGTCAGTTAAAGGTTGGGAGGCGGGGAGGTTTCAGCATCTTCATTAGCCGATGGAACACAGCTCAAAGTAAGGAGAAACAACTGCAAAAACCTGCCAATGATCAGAACTCAGAGTGTGCGCAGTATGAATGTAGAAAAATTGGAAATTGTCAAAAATGAAATGCGTAAAGGTCAATAACATGGACACTAGCGAACTGAAATGGACTGGTACCAGACATTTTGAGTCAGAAAATCATATGATTTACTATGTCAGGAATAACACAATCAAGAGGAATGGTATGGCATTCAACGTCAAAAAGGACACTGCTACATCACTCTTGAGGTACAGTGCTACTTGTGATCAGATTATAGCTTTTGGCTTTCAAAGACATGCAATCAATGCAACTCTTTACTCAGCTTTATGCGCCAACCACAAAACTAGTGGTGGGAAAAAAATCAGAGAATTCTACCAATAACTTTAGTCAGAAACCGATCAAGCATGCACTCAAGATTTATTGATAGTTACTGGTAATTGGATTGCAAACGTTGGAAGCAAGGAGGGAGGGACAATCATTAGAAAATATGGGCTTGGTGATAGAAATGAAGCTGGAGATCGTATGATAAACTCTTGCAAAATCAACAGCTTGTTCCCAGCAAGCACCTTTTTTCCAATAACACAAAAAGATGTGTGGACTTCTCCAGATGGAACACACAGAAATCAAATTACTTGCATCTGTGGGAAGGGATGCTGAAGAAGCTTAATATCAGCAGCTAAAGTCAGGCCAGGGACTGACTGTGGAACAGACTGTCAATCACTCATATGTAAGTTAAGGATAAAGTAGAAGAAAATTAAAACAAGTCCAAAAAAACAAAAATCTCCCACCTGAATTCCGAGACTATCTCAACAGCACATTTGACGCATGAACACTAATCACAGAAGACCCGATCGGCAGTGGGAGGACACCAGGACCATTGTTCATGAAGAGAGCAAAAGTCCATTAAAAAGACACGAAAGAAAGAAAAGATCAAAGTCGATGCCAGAAGAGACTCAGAAACATGGTCTTCATTGTAGAATAGCTATAGTGAATGGAAGAAAGGATGACTCAAAGAACTATAGAAAATTTCAAAGTGCAGCTTGAAAAGGCAAAACCAAATATTACAATGAAATGTGCAAAGACCTAGAATTAGAAAACCAAAAGGAGAAGAACATGCTCATCATATCTGAAACTGAAAGAACTCAAGAAAAAGAATTCAAATCTCGAGTTACAATCTTGAAAGACTCTTATCAGGGGGTGATCGGTCCTCCTGATGCACTCACAGCAAGGGTTCATTCAACAGGCAGTTGTGTAGCGATAATTATTATGTATTATAACACCGATATAAAGATCATGAGAGAGAGAGAAAAGAGCATTAGAAGTTACATATATATTCCTTCATGGTACATACTCACCTCCATCCTGCTAGATGGTCCACGTGGAGAGGGAGACAGGAGAGTGCAGCCTGGATAGAGGCAGGATGGTATGAAGCATGCTTGAGAGAGGCAGAGAGAGAGAGAGAGAGAGAGATAGAGAGAGAGAACCTCTCTCTTACATCCCATCCCTATATGCCCTCTGGAACCAAGTTGGGTGCCCAATTATAGGTAAGGACATATGTCACAGGAAGGGGTTGTGCCATATGCACACATTATAGGAAAGGGAGCTATCAGGGTCCCATGTGACAAGACTAGACCCCAGGCTCCTGGATGTGGCTAAACAGGTTAGGCTAGAGATCATTAACATCAGCTTGTGAATCTGACCACAGACTTCAAAAGAAGGGAACCATCATACTAACAGGGGAGTTAGCTCTGTATTGAGACAACACAAAAGCCTTAGATAACTAGGAGTTTCAGGGAGAATAGCTAATTCCACTTCTATAACAAATGTTGGTAAACAGTTTGCCTAATATTTGTAGTATAATAATTGTGGGAAAACTCTGTCTTCATCCGACAGACTGGATGGGGGAAATAATGAAAGACTCAGCAAGCACCAAAATAAAATGGTGCTTGTACCAAAAAGAACTAGCCGACATTCCATTTCAGGAGAGCAAAAACTAATGGTGTTGTAGGAAGAAGCTCAAGCTGCACTGAAACCTTCAGCCAAAAGCAAGGCTCCAGATAGAAATGGAACAGCAATTGAAACGTTTCAACAACTTGAAAGACAGCTACTTGACCTACTGCCTGGAAGAGATCCAACTTTGTACCCATCCCAAACAAAGGGGACCCAAGAGCATGCTCAAACTATAGAATAAGATCACAGATTTTACATGCAAGGAACATTCTGCTAAAGATCATCCAGTAACGGCTGCCGCCATTCATGGACAGGGAGTTGCCAGAGGCTCAGGTCTGATTCAGAAGACATGTACAAGGAATATCATTGTTGATGTCAAATTGATCTTGACTTAATGCCAAGAATGCAAGGAAGATGCTTACTTGTGTTGTTGGGGCTTTCCCCTCCACTATTTTAAAAATTAATAATGCTATTGGGAGGCTCTTATAAATTTTATGGCCATCCTTTATTCAATTGGACTAAACACACTTGTATGTATGCTGCCATCAACATTTTCAAAACATTTTCTTTCTATGACTCCTCTTTTTCCCCCTCCTTCCCCATCCTCCTTCCCTCATGAATCTTTGATCAATTATATATTATTTTTGTTATTTTGTGTCTTACACTGTCCGCTGTCTCCCTTCACCCACACTTCTGTTGTCTGTCTGCCTGTAGCTGTGTTGCATTGACTATGTCAAGACATTCAACTGTGTGGATCATAATAGACTATGGATAATCTTGAGGAGAATGGTAATTCTGGGACATTTCATTGTGCTCATGAGGAATATATACATGGATCAAGAAAACAAGGAAAGACTGCGTGGTTTAAAATCAAAGAAGGCATGTGTCAGGGTGGTATCCTCTCATTCAATCTGAATGTTGAGCAAATCATCGGAGAAGTTGCCTTATCTGAAGAAGAGTGTGGCATCAGAATTGGAGGAAGACTTACAACAGCTTGCAATATGTAAGTGATGACACAGCCATGCTTACTGGAAGCAAACAGGACTTGAGGCACTTGCTGTTGAAGATCAAGGGTGACAGGTGTGTAATGCAGTGTAAGGAAGACCCAAATCCTCCCAACTGGACTAGTAGGCAGCATCATGATAAATGGAGTGAAAATTGAAGTTGCCAAGGATTTTGCCTTGCTCGCTTTGATCCACAATCAATGCTCATGAAAGAGACAAGCTGCATTACATAAATCTGCAGCACAAGGCCTCTGGAGTACTTTAAAGCCTGGCTGGTACTTTGAGGACTAAGGGTCACCTGACTCAAATCATGATCTTTTCCTTCATCTGCATCTGAAGTGGGACATTGAGTAAAGACTGCAGAAGAATTGATGCATTTGAATTGGTGCTGGAGAGGATTTTGGAAAGTGCCTCGACTACTCAAAGGCCAAAGAGATCACTCTTGGAAGAAGTCAGACCAGAGGGCCACTCCTGGAGGCAAGGAAGGCAAGAGTTCATCTTACAAACTTTGGACATGCTGGCAGTAGAGGCCGGCCCTGGAGAAGGGCATCGTGTTTGGTAAAGTCATGGGGAAGCAAAAGAGAGGCAGGCGCTCGGGGCGATGGACGGACACAGTGGGTCCCACAGTGGGCTCAGACAGAGGAACACCTGTGAGGGTGGTCCGAGAACGGGCAGGATTTTGCTCAACAACAGTTCATAGGGTTGCCGTGGCTCAGGACCAACTCGATGGTGCCTAACAGCATCACAACCACATACCATAACATGATAACGGTGTCTTGAAAGTGAACCAGAATGGGGGCCTGCACTTAATTGTAGCACTAATCTAGGAAAAATTAGTCCTTATGGCATGGCCCTACTCCACACGGGCCCTCATGGGGCGATCACTGAAGATATGAGTGCTATAGAAACCAGAAGGTGAGACTGAGCTCTGGTGGCGTAGTGGTTGAGTGCGGGACTGCAGCCCACAAGGCTGGTGGTTCAAATCCAGCATCAGCTCTCCAGGAGCAAGGCTGGGCCTTCCACTGCCACCAGAGGGCAGTGATACCCGCCCTCCCCCCACTTACACCCCCCCAAAAAAAAGAAATCAGAAGGTGTCTGGTGCCTGGTTATCAGACAGAATAGCATGTGGGTTTTCAAGTCTTGTCATCAAGGAAGTCTAAGTGAAGGGTCCACGAAGCCCACCTGGAAGAAGCACATCCGTCTGTGTGATCCAAGGGCTGGAAATAATAAAATCCAAACCGTGGCCCCAGAGCTTCACATGGGAACACCCTGTTTGCAGAAGGCTGTGGATGATCATGGACGCCCCAAATCCACATGCAGCCTCCCCACCTGGACTCAGTCTTCCTCTCTGATCACAGTCCCCAGATGAGAATGGACCTGTGGCCAGGCCACTTAAGTCAACTATGGCCAATGCTGTTAGGTTAAAATGGGATGCCTTATTGTCAGATCTTTCTTTAGAGCCATTTAAAAGTGATTTCTGGTTTTTATATCCTCTGCTTTCTTTTTGATTGAGGTCTCTCCTTGCTCTGTCCCTGTGGTTGGGTTGTTTTTTGTTTTGGGTTTGCGTGTTTTTGTGCAGATGAGATCCAGGAGAAGTAAATAAGGAGAGAGAGCGACTGGAGGAATCATTCCCTAGGGACATGGCAGAGGAGGCTGGGGGGCGTGGGAAGCTAGCACGGAGCCTGTGAATATCCGTGGTGATGACTGCACAACACTTCTCCCTATGATTGAACTATTAAGCTACATCTGCTATGAGTTGTATGCCAATAAAACTATTTTAAAAACAACCGTGTGCTACATATAATTTTTTTTTCTAATTCCTGGTGAGATCTTTGAGGTGACATCTTTACAGTGAAAGGTGTTCACAAGTCAGAGCGGGGACACTCAGAGTGGTGGCATCAATGTACCTGTGACATGTGAGCCTTCCAGTAACCCCAGGAATGATTAGCTTCAGACTCCTCTGAACTCAGACAGTACACAACACGCAATCTGGCACACTGGAAGTGCTGAATGGCGACCGAACATGAAGCTTACTACAGTAAATGTAAGAAGCACCAGTCTTAGTTCGCTTTAACTGGGATCTCTAAACGTTTGGTGATACCTAGTGTTCAACCTCTTGTTGGTTTTCTGTTCATCCACTAACCAGCTGGCCTTGCCCAGCGCTGTGCAAACGACTGGGGAACGAGTGTCCGGCCTTAGGGTGCAGCACCGTCCCTCTGTGAGATGCAGGTGGGGATCAACATTGTCATGTGCACACGCCGCTTCTGCAGACACCCCACAGGATGCTTCCACCCCCGCAGTTGGGGTACCAGCGAGCTGAGCAGACAGTGACTTCCATCTGAGCTGAGGCCACCCAGAGGGGCTGACGAATCTGGTGAAGTCAAGGATCCCCTCAGGGGAGCTCCAGGAGAAATGATTTTGGTCTAAAGCTCACCGTCCGTGTGCGACAGCTTAGAGGGAGATTGGTGAGTGTGCTAGAGGCCGTCAAACTGAATAGAACCAAGACTTGGCTACGGTATTTGCACCGTAGTCCTACTTGTACACCGAGCTCCTGTGATGGTGGCAACCGCAGCAAGCATGAGCAGGTTCCCTGCCCAGGTACCCAGGACGTGGGCGGCACACCTCTCTTGGAAAAGTGGGTAACGAAGACATGATGGTTCTTCTGAGGAAACCGTGGCTCCAGTGTCCAAGGACCCACACTGAGTTTGAGCTTCCGTCTTCTGATCCAGAAGGATAGGGGATATGTCCTGCTGCCCGCTAGCAAAGATGAACACTGGCCACTGGTCCCTGGCCTTGGGTCCTCGAGCAGCTGGAAATAAAGCCACTTCTCTTCTACTATCTGAGCTTTGAGTCCCAGCACTGTCTGGTCCCCCCCCACCCCCCCCGTTGCCCTAAGGAGAGTCGTTTTCCTGTCACCTCTCCATTCCGTTTACTCTTTCTTACACCTCTGACAAGGGATCACGGGGACTCAACGACATCATTTCTGTCTGGCAGCATCTCTTTCTCCCTCTGTTCAAAGGAAGCCCAGACATCAAAACAGTGAGACCCAAACCCCCGCCTTTCTTTTCATCTGGAACAACTGCGTGTGTGATTGTGGTTTTTGAAATGATGCTATGCACCCCCTCAATGCAGTCTATTCTGCTGACCTCTAGAGGGCAGTAGCTGTGTGCATCTGAATGCCACTGGGCCCCCACAGCCCAGGCCTGGGGGACAGAGTAGTGGCTGCCTCCTGCCTCCTGCCCACAGCTTTCTTATCAACGGAGACCACATTGTCCTCTTCCCTGCAACCTCCCACAGCGCCTGGGCTGGAGACTGTGCATACAGTGGGTGTTTATTCAATATTGACTGTTCTTTATAATAGTTCCACCTACAAGAGCTCAACAAATATTAACTGTTTTGTAAAACCCCATAAGGCATTTAAAGACAAAATGTTATGTGAGCACTCATGTAACAGGGAGCCCTAGTGGCATAATGGTTATGTGATGGGCTACTAACAGTGAGGCCAGTAATTTGAAACTACCAGAGACCCCTCTCTTGACTCCATAAAGAGTTCTGGTCTTGGGACAAACACACACACACACACACACACACACAAGTGGTTCTACCCTACCTTCTAGAGTCTGAATTCACTTGATGGTGGTGAGTTTGAGCTCGATAACTATAAACCATCTGTTAATGGACCTTGCTATTTCAGAAAGCTTGTGTGAATCTTGAGAAGGTGGACACCTTTATAAGGAAAGAGGTCTGGGGAGTCCCAGGCTGATTGAAATAAAACAGACCTGTGGATGTGGTCTTGTTACGTGATCTCACGCTATCTTTATTTCCAAACCCTCGAGGGATGATACTTTTATCAAGCAAATGCATTATCCCAAGAAAGCACCTCAGGAACATCCCGAGGAGGGTGCGTAGGACGAAGTCAAGTTGAGCTTGATGTTACCCAACAGCTGTGTGTGCAGCACAGGGGCACAGGCGGCAGGAGTCCAGTGGGCAGGTCTCCTGGGCAGAAGGCACCGGGGACAGCCTTTCCTTTCTTTCTGGAGACAAGCACACCTTCACCTGTCACGGTTGGGTTGTCTGCCCAATGGATGACTCACGTGGAGAGCACCACCCCAGTCCGGGCTCTTAGGCATTCATCTCATGTACTTCTGATGGCCAAGTGGGCCCTTGCTTGGAGCCACCAACCTCCTTCTTAAGGGAGAGCTGCTTTCAATTCCTCTGGCATTTCAAGAAAAGCACTTCCTACCCAAGTGGACAAACAACTGGGGAGGGTGCGGTGCAGAGAAGCAGGCAGTAGATCTGGTTGTACTTTATGACCTGGAAGGGACTTTCAACTCTGGCCAGCCTTATTCTGTATGCTAAGGGAAAAAAACCAAATAGAGCTATTATTGCTCTATTGATGAATAGTAAACAATTACTCATCTATTGAGGAAACGGTGCTGGGGTCATGCCTGACCTCCTGCAGCTACAAAGGACCAAGTTACCAAGAACTCCAGCAGGTAATTTCTTCACAGCACTCTCATTGAGCAAATATACAGTCGTTGCTAAGAAGTCAGCATCATAGTTTCCACATTAGATTATTTTCTCATCTCATACCTCTCTGAGGCAAAGCATAAAGTCTTACCCTCGTGCCTTCATCTTGGGGTTCATAGTGCTAAACACAGGCAATCAGCGCCTCCCCACAGGGGCGACAAGTCACTCTGGCATTTTCTCTCTCTCTCTCTCTCTCTCTCTCTCTCTCTCTCTCTCTCTCTCCCCTAAGGTAGGCATCCACTCCCCAGCAGTGTTGGGAACTCTACGAATATAAGCTGGTGCAGGGATGGTTCATTGGTACAACGGGGACCAGCAAGGTTCAGCCTTTCATGTGGGGGACCTGACTTCAATCGCCAGTCCACCAACGACCTCGTGTGCCTCCAGCACCTGCCAGCCTGGGGTGATTTCTGTGTGGCTACAAAGCTGAAATGAAGCGGCCTCGGGAACTCGGTGGTCAGAGAGCTTGGCTGCTAAGCAAAAGATGGGTGGCTTGACCCCACAAGCATCTCTATCTGTCAGAGAAAGCTGTGGAGAACTGTATTCCTAAAGATTTACAGCCTTGGCACCCATAGGGGCCAGTGTCATCGGGATGCTGTCAGTGGACTCTGAACCGATTCTACTCATCACTAGTGGATTTGGGTTTCAAAACTGTCGAGTCACTTTCGGGGGAGCTCCCAGACTTAGACAAACTGGGGAGGAAGTCTGAGAACTTATTTCTGACAATCAGTCAATGCATACCCTATGGATCACGATGGTCCCATCTGCCACCCACCGCAGGGATAATGCTGGACCAGAGAGTGTTTCTTTTCATTGTGCACTGTTACAGAGTATGTAGCATCTGACTCAAGGAAAGGTAGGGATACTCAAACAGAAGGACATTTGAGCTTTTACAGCACAGTCAAGAGATTTAGGAATGGAAATAGAAACTTGAAATGGCTTAAACTTTTATTCATTGCTGCGCGGTGCACAGAAATAACAAGAGGATCTGCACAGGGGGATCTAGGGATGAATGAAAGAGAACAGAGAAAGGACAGGTGGGGGTTCTGACCAGAGATCAGCCATGAACAGCTTTCTTACAAGGCTTCTATCCCATCTGTAGCGAGCTTCAGCAGGCAGTACACTTCTGTGTACCTTGTTCCCAGGATTTTGTGGCACATTGACCCTAGAGCCATCCCTTCCTGAGCTGATTTGTTTACTTGTCCTATAGACCATGACTCTTGTGGAGGGTGACACAAAGCCTTCGACCTTGCCCGAGTCCCTGACTTCTGGGCAAGACCACCGTGCCACGGTCCTCTTGGCCACTGCTCATCAACAATTCACCAATAAGTTGAAGGCAGGGTGGGATTTGAAAGTGGTTCTCTTCCGCCTCTCTCGGGTCCCTCGGCAGAGACAAGCCTCTTTGACACTAAGTAGGCAACCGGTGGGGAATGTTACATGGATTCCTCAAATCACAGCCTCAGGGTTCAATCCTGAGGCTTAGAACTGTCTTCTCCCAGGTCGCCAGTTCCATCTGTGCACATCTGAACGCAATGCGGTGGTTGCATCTCTCTAACCCCGTCCCTCAACATTCTGTGATCTCCGAGGCTCACCCCTCCGAATGGCAAGCCTCACCTGGAGGAACTCAACTTGTGTTCCTTCTACATGTTCTTAGAAGTCGGTGAGCAAGAGAAATCCGGAGAGGCAGAAGAGTAGGGTTGCAGGGACAGAGGTAAGGCTCTTGGCTCCCCTTGAAGAAGGAGGAGCAGGGGCACTATTCCATCTGAAAACATTTCTGGGCCCACCTTTCCTGGGTTCTTTCTCACCAGGGTAGTTTCCAGTTTTCAGAATGCTTCTGCTTGAGACAGCACATTTTGACCTTCTGAAAATCCATCCAGATGACCCTGTTGAAGTCCCCATAAAACTGTCCCCATAAAACCCCATAAAACTGTCACCAACTCATTTGATTGCTCCAACTCATTTGATTGAACCCTGCTGCTGTTGTTGGAGGTACCCTAAGGAGACTCAGCCAAGGGACTTCTTGGGGGAACTTGTTTGCCAACATCCACGAAACACGGAGACAGACTTAGACACACTTTGCTCTAAATAAGCCAGCACATGACCAGCAGCAATACTTTGGGGCTTAGCCTTCTCTGTGCTCCCTAAATTCAGCAGACGTTGGCCTTCTGTTGTATCTGTATTGGTGTTTCTTCTACTAAAAATGAAGCATAATAAGAAATGCCATTCCCATACCTACCCCTCTTCTCCCCTCCCCAGAATCAGTCTCTATTCTGAAGTACAGAAGAACTTTATGAATGCTCATAAACTATACATATACTATCCTTTTGCAGTTCTTTAATCATCAGAGGTGGCATGATTCTATGCAGTCTCATGTAACATATTTTGCACTTGGTTTTTATAAGTTTATTTGTATTAAAAATAACAGGTCAAGTGAATTGATTTTAACACGTGTATGGTATTTGATAGGACTTAGTCCCCTACTGTTGCATAAAGAGGTGCATTATTCCATTTTTTTAAACGGTCTTCTTCCATTTGGAAAGATTTTTTTAAGTGCTTCCAAAGTGAGTCAACGACCTTCTCTCCAGGTTTGTATTGGAGATTCCATTTCTTCACACTTGGTGACATGGAACCAATTAAGTGAGAAATCTGGTGCTAATGAAATAGTATTTTAATGTTGGTTTATTTGGTAGCTTTCTGACTACTAGTAATATTGAACATCTTTCCATATCCTGATTGGCAGCTTAGGTTTCTTTTACGATGAGTTTTCCTTTGGTGTATTAAAAAAATCAGGTGCCCCACACCACCCCTTGTGTTGTCATGGTTCTTTATGTATCCTTCATGACAACCCTTTGTCAATTACACGGATTTCAAGTATCTTCTCACAATGACTGGTTCTCTAATGAAGTACTTGCTTTTCACCCATTTGTGGTATGTTGGTGGATAGATATCCTTAATTTCAAGAAAGTCAAGTTTATGAATCTATGTTTTCATGCTTTGTGTTCTTTTAGAAAATCGTAGGAAACCTTTAAAATAATAAAGAGATGGGACAGAAAGTCACTGTGCAAAAATTAATTGTGGATTTTTGTATTAGTAACAAGCCAGCAATTGAGTTCAAGCAACCATCTGGAAATAAATCTAGTTTCGCTGCTCTTTCCTTGTTTTTATGCCTGTACTAAAGGAGCCCTGGGGGTGCAGTAAGCTGCACCTTAGGCTGATATTGGGCTGCAAACCCCAAGGTCAGCATTCTGAAACCACCAGATGTTCCGAGGGAGGAAATCTCAGAGAGCCACAGGGTCAGTCCTACCCTGTCCTCCAGGGTGCCTGAGAGTCAGAGCTGACTTGCCAGCCCTGAGTCCTGTTGGGGTTGTTCTTTGTTTGTTCTTCTGTTGTGTTGTTGTTGTTGTTGTTGTTGTTGTTATGCTTTTGCTATTTTCTTCATGCCTTCGTATAATTGAGGAACCCTACTACTGGGATAATGGGCCCCCCCCCCTTGGGCTGAGCTGCAAGATCAGCACTTCAGAACCACCAGCTGCTCCGCGGGGAGAGATGCAGCTTCTACACCATAAAGAATTCATCTCAGAGACACCCAGGCGTGGTCTACCCTGCCCTGCAGGTGGCTGTGATTGTGATGGACTCAAGAGCAGGGAGGGAATTACGTTGAGTATTATAATGGAGCACTACAAGCATAATATTAAATAGAAGTGACAAAAGGCAGCATTCTTGTTTTGTTTCCGATATTAGGTGGGGAATGTTCTGTATTTCACAATGAGCTAGGATGTGCATTTTAAATATATATGTAAATGTGTAAATGCATTTTGTGCATCTATTACAAAGACTATATGTATGCTTTTCTTCTGTCCAGGTGGTGACTTTAATTGATTTGAAGCTAAACTTGTTTTGTTTCTTTTTCATTAAGCCCTCTTGCATTCCAGGGTACTGTTCATTTTTTTTTATGATCGTATTGCATCTCAGTGTATTTTCCTCCTATGTATATTTTGTATATAATACAAAAATACTCTCATCTGCCTTCTCAGCTTGCGTGCCTGTGTAGCTCCTCATGTGTTGGCTCTTGCAGTGTTATTGCAGGATGTGTATGTAGATATTTTTCCTTTGTAGCCTTCATCCTGGGGCTCCACCCACTGTCTTCCTTTGCCCGGGTCACTGTGTGTGACCCCCTCCTTGCTTATTGTCCCATTCCCTTCGCTGAGTTAATCCACTTCTCCCCCTAGTTCATGGTTCACCCTCCCTCCCTCCCTTCCTTCCACCAGAGTGTCCTTCAAAGAATGTCTCCCTGTCTGCTTCATGTCTACTAGAGTTGCTAATGTTACTTTTTGAGTTCATGTCACGGGAGATACTGATCTTTTATTTATTTTTCATAGCATATTTTTTTGAGCTTTGGTCTTAGGGTGGCACTGGCCTCATAAAAATAGTTGGACAACATTTCTTCACATCTTGTTTTCTGACTTTAGGTAGGATGGAGATACTTCTTTATTTGGTGGAGTAAAATGATCAAATCAATGGGGCCAGAATTCTCTTTGGAGAACATATTTGATAGTAATTTTTATATATGAGGGGGCACCCTCCCCAAAATGATGCTCATTTGTTTTGCTTTTTTTTTTTGGGGGGGGGCTGTTAATGTGAAGGGCAGAGTGCATTTGAGTTTCTTCCACCAGGTACCAGGTCAGACTGTTCATCAAGCTTTCTACTTAAAGCTTCTGAAAAGATCGAGTAGCAGTGTGCAACAAAAAAGGCCTGATTTGTGGCAGAATGAGCACTGGATTTGCCACCACAGCAATGCACCTGCTCATGCAGCCATCTCAGTGCTCCAGTTTTTCACAAAAACATCAGGCCTCTCTTACCCCATGCACCTTGATCACCTGACCTCACTCGTTCAACTTCTTTTTGCTTCCATGAATGAAAAGGGATGTGAAAGGACAGTGATTTCACAACATAGAAGAGGTGAAGGAAAAACGAGGGAGGTGCTGTCAGCCACCCAAACAGATGAGTTTGAAAAATGTTTCCAAGAATGGAATCACAGATTGGACAAATGCATTGAGTGTAAGGGAGAGTATTTTGAAGGCAATAGGTTGTTTCGTAAAAAGATTTAAGTACATAGCTTTGAAAAATGATTCAGCTTTTACTTTTTGGGGGCAGGGCATGGATGCCAGTGCACCTGTGTGCATACACACATGCATGTATGTGTGTTTCCTTTTATGTTGATGTTTTCTTTCACTGTGAGTGCATCTCCCTTGATTTCTCAAGCATAATTATATTAGTTGTTTTAGAATCCTCACCTATATTTATCATCAAGGTCAATTCTAGGGTTGTTTCCCTTGATTATCCTTTCTCTTGATAATGAGTCACACTTCTCTGTCTTCTGTGTGTGGTTAGGGATTTGGGATTGTCTTCTCGACACTGTGATGTTATGTTGTGGAGGCCCTGGATTCCGTTATATTCCTTCTAACAATGACTGCTGTTTGGGAAGGCATTTGTTTTTAGAGCAGTTGACTAGATTGGGCTCCAACGTGAAGGTCCTGTTCCTGGTGGCACTCAGATCCTTTATCCATAGCTGGGATCTGGCCTGCACTTGCATGATTCAGAGACCTGGCACACTTGACTTGGAAGAGTTCTTACACAGAATGTGGGTCTCCTTTTTTGCCTGGCTCTCTCTTTTCTGTTTCACTTCCCATCAGCTGTGCTTGTCCTCTTGGGTCTATGCTGATTATCCACATTAGAAGAACACAGAATTTCTTGGGCATCCTGACATACCCACCTGTACACCCAGACTGACTGTGGCCAGCGGTCAGGCAAAAATATACAGATATGGCTAAAATCTATTGAGATGTCGACTTTACCCCATCCCTAATCCCTTCATCCCAGCATCTATCCATTTTCCCCCTTTCATCCTCTTTTGCTTGCCGGTCACTGTTTTTGCATTATTCTTTCAAAATTCAGGGTGTTTTGCAGAAGGTTTTGGACCCATTTGAGCTACTCAAAACATGTATATATGTTTTAAAGTTGTACTTTTCATATGTTATTTCAAGCAATTAGAACTGTGCTGATGTGTTGTGATTTAAGAATCAGAGTAGGCTGTTTTTCAGCCTGGTAGTTGATTACCTTGGCGATATTTGTTGAACCATCCTCCCTTCCCACTGACATGAAATGCATCTCCCTCATTTTTCAAAGGTGCTTATACAAGTGGGTCTGTTTCCGAAGTTTCTGCTCTGTTCTGGTTGTCCCTGCTGTACGAGTCAATGCTTATTGCAGCAACACCTTCTTGCTTTGAACATCCTGAACATCTGGTAGAATATGTCCCCTAAACTTCTCCTCTTCACCTTTTTTTGTTATTCAAACATTTATGGACTATTTTTGGCCTGCACTGCTTCCATAAAAATCCCAAGATCAAACTGTGATATTTGTAAGGATCTTTTGTTGGAATTTTCATAGAAAATACATTGAGTTTTTCCATTAGTTCTTTAAGGCTTCCTCGCCTTCACTGTCATGACACCAATTCTACCTTACAAATCTGACTAGACAAGAGCATGTACATGGGTCCAGATAAGAATTCACAACTCGGGCTGAGCTCCGGTGGCATAGTGCTTGTGCACGGGGCTGCAGCCTACTGGGTTGGAGGTTCAAATTCAGTAGCAGCTCTCCAGGAGCACGGCTGAGCCTCCTATTCCCACCACCAGGGCAGTGATGCTCCCTCCCCCAAAAAGAACTCACAACTCAGGGAATCCAGGACAGATAAACCCCTCAGGACCAATAAGGAGAATAGCGATACCAGGGAGGGAGATGGAGGGGGAGATGGGGAGGGGACAACCGATCACAATGATCAACATATAACCCTCTCCCAGGGGGATGGACAAATGATAAGTAGGTGAAGAGAGACTTCAGTCAGTGCAAGACATGAAAAAATAATAATTTATAAATTATCAAGGGTACATGAGGAAGGGAGGATGGGGGCGGGGAAAAGAGCTCAAGTAGAAAGAAACTTTTGAAAATGGTGATGGCAACATACATACAAATGTGCTTGACACAATGGATGGATGGATTGTGATATGAGCTGTAAGAGCCCCCCCCCCCAAAAAAATGATTTTTTAAATAGAAAGAAAATACATTGAGCTTATGGTTTAATTTGGAGGAAAACATGATGTTTAAAATAATGAAATCTTAGTAATTAATGAATATGAGGGGGAGGGAGCACAGGAATAGACTGATTATGTAACTAATTCCCCCCCAATTGTATTAGTCTCTTTATTCTTTTGATAAGCTCTTCCATTTTCAGCTAACGAAATGCTTCTGGATCCACTTCAGATGCCGGCACCACTAAGAACATGGTTGCTCCCTTTATGTGAACTCAGGATTAAGCCTTCAGGTTCTCGTCTCTGTGCAGATCCCTGTGGTTTGGCTGTCGCAGGCATCTGGAGACAGCCTCCCACTGTCGCCGTCTACCGTGTGGCTTGAGCTTCTCCAGGAGCACTACAGGGCGAACTGACTTCACTGACAGTCAACTAGGAGGCATTCTTAAGTGAGTTTGAATGCATTTTACTTTTAAACTACCTACACGACATGTTTTTTTCTTTAAAAAAAAAAAAAAGCCTCCGCTCCAAATAAATCAAGGTTAAAAGTCAATGGAGAGCTCAAGATGACTTCAGTACTGTTTGTCTAAGTCCTCATGTCACGTGGATGTGCAGTAGCCGGTTAGGATGAGGCAATTGGTCGTGAGTTGCCCACTATGTGAACATTTCTCCATCTCTAAGCCAGCCTTAAAGAAGATCACATACGGGGTCACACCGTCTTCACGGTAGTCCAGGAGAGCAACCCTGCCGTCTGGGTTCATGTTCTCACCAGGAAAGAACTGGTCGTTTTTGAAATTTGCAAGGATGTGCTTGATCTGTTCTGCAACCCCTGTCATCAAAGGCTTTCCTCTTTCTGGATTCTGCTCTTTAAGCTTGACTTTGATTGATTTCATGGAGTCTTTGATGTACTTACTTGTCAGCTTCTTTGGAGAAGCTGATTTCCTGCAAGTGATGGTTCATGACAATGTTAACACCAGTGACCATGGGGCTTTCTGTTCCATCACCATCGGGGCCTTCAGCTGAGGCATTGCCACCAATGAGCAAGTCATCGATTAAGACCTACTGACTGTCTTCCCCTCCACTTCCAGACACAGCCTGTAGGCGACCTCCTGGATCTTGTAGATGTCGGAGAACATCTCATGGATGACGAGGTCCTGGTAGATGATCAGGATAGCGGCTAGAGGGAGACCGAGGTGTCGCTAGCTTAGGAGGAACCCAGAGCTCTGAGCGAGCGCGGTGCAGCGGGAAGCGGTGCTCAAGGGGAGGGGGGAGTGGGCAGAAAGGTATTATATAACTAAGGGGGTGGGGGTGGAGTGGGGGAAGCTTTAAAACTGGTGTGGCGGGTGATTATACAATTCTCCTTGATATGATTGAATGCTTGAACTATCAAATTACATGCGCTATAAATTATATGCCAATAAAACTGTTGGAAAAAATTAAGTAAAATATGAAAACTTCTTATTCATGACTCCATATTTCTTCTTCACTAACTTAGGTCTTTCCGCAGGATCTGGAGTTCAGTACATAATCTATTTGCACAGATAGTCTTTCATTATATTTGAAGTCCTTCATGGGAAGTAACTGTATATTATTTAAGTTTGTCCTTTATCATCAGAATGCGGTACAATAATCTCTCCATTCGAGACAGGCAGGAAACAAATGTAGACCTTTGTCTTTGGGTTTTATATTTAGAAATGATATACCCAGAATCCAATGAACAGTAACAGTTGCGATGACTTCTCTTCTTAGTGAGGTGGTATGTTAGATTGGAAGTTTAGATATCACGATATAGTATATCACAAAGTAGGTGTCATGTTTCCATATGGGATGACAGACTGTGAAACGTACCGAATCATTTCGTTAAGAGTGATTTGATGATTCTCAAACATTGTATCTCTAATAAGGTTTCCAGAGGCTCCAGGGAAGAAGACTGTGGTGAGGATGTCTGAGAAGAATTGTTCCACAGAGTGCTTGATGTGCTGGGGACGTTTCCCACTCAACTTTCATCTTCTCTCATGCAGAGTGGCAAGGGCGGCATGTGACTGACCTTAGTCTCAAACCCGATGAATGGAGTCTTTCTTGTGTCATTGCTGTCATCAGCAAGCACCCACTGTTATCAAGTTGGTTCGGCTTTATTTGCTTTAGTTTTTAAATCATCTTTTATTGTGTTTTGGTGAAAGCTTCCACAGTAGGTTAGGTTCTCCTCTGAGTGTTTCTACACACATTAATCAACAATGCGGTCTCATTTTTCACGCTGTGTCAACGTGCTCGTGAACAGTCGTCTGGCTGTTCTACTTCCTTGACTCTAGTTTCATGCCATCCCCTCACCCCACTCCATTTATTTTCCTTGCTTTGAATTATATGTGAAATTCTTAGCCTCATGCAGGCTTTTTTTTTTTAAGTAGATGCTAATCTAATGGATAATGGGCTTCTTTTTAAGTTCATATGTCATTTTGCTTTTCTGTTAAGAGTTAATCTCAAAAGATAGCTTGGGCTCCAAGTTTAAATAGCTTTCAGAGTGACAGTCTCAGGCAATCCTCTGTTCTCTGGGGTCCAGTTAGTCTGGCCATTCTTAATTGAATTTTGTTCTGTATTTTCTTTCAAGCAAATAAGATCTTATTGGAATCACTGAGAGAAGTACGTACTGGTCTTCCATAATTTGGAAATTACAAGAAACTGGATTCTAGTCCTTGAGAATCCTAATAGCTGGCAAAAATAAGGAGAACCACTAAAATCTGCCTGCACCCCAGAGTTTTGGGGGTTAAAAGATAAGTCAATGTTTTCAATGGTGCAGAGAGAGAGAGACCATAGAGCTCTAGAAAGGTCTGTGTACCCTAGACCAGTGGTTCCCAACTTTCTTAATGCTGCCACCCTTTCATACAGCTCCTCATGTTGTGGTGGCCCCTACAGCCATAAAATTACTTTCATTGCTACTTCATAACTTTATTGTGTTACTGTTATGAATCAGGAGACCCCTGTGAAAGATTGTTTGACTCCCAAAGGGGTCACGACCCACAGGTTGAGAACCGCACTGTTCTAGACCTACAAGAGAAGCAGTTAAGGTATGAACAGACCTGATCGAGAAAACCTGATGCCGTCCCTGTGTTCAAGGAGATGGGGAAGGAGTGATTCATGAGCTAGAGGGAAGTGCAGTCACAGCACCAACGAATCTCTTGGAATGGATGACCTGGAGGAAATCCACAAAGAAGCCTGTGGGTCAATACGGAGGTTTTAAATACAAGATGAGCTGAGATAAAGTGGATGCAGCTTCAGAAAATTTGAATCCAGAAAGACCTCCTCTTTCCCTGCTTTTTCCTTGCCCAAACCAGAGTTTCTACCTTGTAGTAAGCTAGGAGAGTAGAGAAAGCTTAGCAATTTTCTATTAATTATGACAAACGCCAAAGGTCTATGGCCATTTGTCTAAATGTATTTAAACCATACTTTAAAATTAAAGCGTTGCTTTTGTTGTTAGCCGCTGTGGTGTTTGCTTTGACTCAAATCTACCCCATCTATGAGAGGAACCACCATCCTCACCTCGTGTCATGTTTGAGCCCACGGTTAAGACCCAATGAGCCAATCCATCATGTTGAGGAGTATGCTTTCCCCCCCAGTCTCTACTTTATCAAGCATGGCTTTCTTCCCAGGGACTAATCTCATCTGAGGAAATGTCTAAAGGACATGCAATGCGACAAAGTTCCACCATCTTCATGTCTACGGAGCACTCTGGCTGCACCTCATCCAACACAGAGTTGTTTGTTCTTTTGACAGTACATGGTATCGTCTATATTCTCTGCCGACTCCATAATTCAAAGACTTCAACTCTCCTCTGATCTTTCCTGTCCATTGTCTAGGTTTGATGAATATGGGAGACAACGGAAAATGCCATGGTGTAGGTCAGGTGCACCTTAGTGCTCAAATGACATTTTGCTTTTTCATGTTTTAAAGAGGTCTTGTGGTGCACGTTCGCCCAATATATCATTTGATTTTTTTGGTCGGCTGCTTCTATGAGCAGTGATTGTGGGTGCAAGTAAAGCGGCATCCTTCACACCTTCACTCTTTTCTCCATTTATCTTGATGTGGGTTATTGCAATGATGAGGACTTTTATTTGTTTTTGTTTGAAGTATAATCTCTACTGAAGGCTGTAGTCTTTGAACTTTGTTAGTAAGTAACTCAAATCCCCTTCACTTTCAACAAGTAAACTTGCAGGGCTGTTAATTAGCCTTCTTCCAATTCTGATGTGACATACTTCAAATCCTCCAGCTTCTCAGATTATTTATTCAGCATATGGATTGAATAAGCCTGGTGAAAGGATACAATAATGATGCACACCTTTCCTGATTTTAAACTATGCAGTGTCCTCTTTTCCTGTACCAGGATGTCTCTTGGACAGTGTGCAGGTTTTGCCTGAGCACAATGAAGTCTTCTGAAGTTGTTCTTCTCAGTGCTATCCATAGTCTGTTATGATCCACACAGTAGAATGCCTTCGCATAGTGGGCAAAGCACATATGAGCAGTTTTATGCTATTCTCAGCCAAGATCAAACCATCTCCTCTCCTGAATCAGTCTTGAATTTCTATCAGCTTCCCATCAATGTACTGCTGCATTACTTTGAATTATCTGCAGCAAAAGTCTCCTTCATGTGCTTTAGATGGCATTGTCTAATAATCCCCACATTCTGTTGGGTTGTGTCAAGTTTGGGGGATGCACACGAAGCTGAGTCTCTTCAGTTGTGGGACAGGTTGCTATCTTCTAATTTTCTTGGCGGAGATATGCGCAGGTCTGGTATTGCACCCATTTGTTGAAACATCTGATTGTGAAACATCTGATTGATTGATCCTTGGAGCTTTATTTTACACCAATGCCTTCGGTACAGTTTGGGGGTTTCCTTTAAATGCCATTGGTTCTGGATGATCTGCTACCCTTAAAATGGTGAGAGGGCTACCAGTTCTTCTGGATACAGTGATTCTGTATAGCCCTTCTATCTTCTTTTGACATTAGAACTCTAGGCTCGATTTTTTGCTTCGGTTCTTTGGGCTTGAGAATTCTGATCATGTTTTCTCCTTTTGATTGTATAACACCAAACTTTGCATGGCTCATTATACTATTTTACTTTGCCATCTGGCTTTTGAAATTTTCTGTTCAGTTCTGTCCTGTTCATAATTTATTCTAGTCATATTATCTTATTTTCTTTCAAGAGCAAATTGCAGAGTCCCTTCCGATATCCATTTTGGTCTCTTCTCCCTTGTCTTTTTAAATGGCAGGTTGCTTTCTTTCAGGATCGTGTTCTCAATGCCCTCCCCAAACCCATCTGGTCTTCCATCCTTAGTGTGCGATGTGCCATATCTAGTCTTGAGCTATCTCTAGTTTTTGGTGGGATAGACTCAAGGCTGTAGCTTGACTCGTGTAGATTTGTTTCCATTTTCTTTCTCTTTAACGTGAACTTATAGATGAGCCATGAGCGTCTGTGTCAGTCTCTGACCTTTGGGCTGATGATATCGGTCTTCTCTACCATCCCTCTTCACAGATCTTGATCGATTTCTATGTATTCCATCCAGTGAAGTCCACATATGTAGTCATCATTTGTGGTGTTGAAAAGGAGTATTTGCCATCTAAAATACCATCTCATTGCTTCCCTCAGCAAGGCCACATTGCCTGTGGTCCTTCCTCTTTGTTTGCAAACTCTGCATTCTAACCATCTGATTGCATGTCTGACCAAGTTCAGACTTCAGACATTGGTCAAATCTTCCACTTCTTCATCATAGACTTTAGTGTTGTTGGGTTTGTTTGTTTGCTTTTTTGTAAATTTGCTAGGAACTGGTCTTTCTTTTAGATCAATGGATATCATCCTATCACAGACAGCATTATGTACTTAAAGATAGCCCTGGAGTCTCTCTCTCTCTCTCTCTCTCTCTCTCTCTCTCTCTCTTTCACTCATGACTGAAACCCAGGGGGAGGAGAGTTTAGGATGGGGGTAGCTCGCATCTGCACGTGTCCTGGAGTGGCCATGAGTGGTACACCCATATGCTTAGTAACCTAGTTACCTTCCAGCTGGACTCTCCCTGAGGATCGCACTGTACACTGCCCAGCAGGCAGAAGCCCAGCCCAAGACATCAATAAGTAAAGGCTCCGAGCTTCCTTCTCAGCCCCTGTTATCGTAGCCTCCCACTGACAAGGAAACGGAGTGAAAACTCCCATGGAGATTAATAAGGGGACGTGCAGGATCATGGGAAGGGATTCAACAAATATTTGGAGATTGATTAAAGTCAATGATTTGTAAAGACTAGCAATCGAATGTCCAGGGAGGACAAAGGGCTCCAGCTGGACCCCATGCTGAGGCTCGGGGAGGACGAGGAATCAAGGTGATCGGGTGCAGAAGGGATACCGAGTCTGAGCTGGGAGCTGCTGGGGAGTGTGAGCAGTGGACCGTGTCAGCTTCCCTGGCCAATCGGGATTCTGCAGGCACAAGGCACTGATGTCGCCAAGCACTTCAACCCCCTTCATGAGAAAGCGCAGGTTACAATGATCAAAGTCAAACTCCGTCATCGAGCCGATGCAGACTCCTCATAGGGACCCTACAGGACAGGGTAGACCTGCCTCTGTGGGTTTCAGAGACTGGAACGTTTTACAGGAGCAGAAAGTCATCTTTCTCACAAGGAATGGCTGGTAGTTTTGAACTGCTGACCTTGTGGTTGTAGCATCCCAATCGGTAAACACTGTGCAACCAGGGTTCTCAATTCCTTGGAAATCACAGAGATAAAGGCTTGATCTCCAGGTAAGAAATCTATGTCAGAAGTAACAGTGGTGGGTCTGGCTGACCCTGGGTCCCCTGTCAATGCCCAAGGCTCTCTGGACTTTGCTCTCTGGACTTCTTGGCTTTCTAAGGGAGCCTTCCTGGCTGTCCTCTTGAGACAGACCCCAGGCCAGTGGCTGCAGCTTGTTCTCAGCGTGTTCAGTCACGCATGTGGCATTCAGATCTCCCTCGGAGCATGCACCGGGGACGAAGGGCTCCAGGTCAGGTTGGAGTCCCCTGACCAGTGTTTGCTCAAAAGCTGGGCGGGCAGTCAGGGGGCTCATGTCCGCCTCACACATGTGCTACCTGGTTATCAGTGTGTTTCTTTCTGGCTTATCTACACTCCGGTGAGTTTCTTGGTCATCAGCTGACAGGCTGCTTGGGGCTGATGCAATAATTGTTTAAGACTCAGAGAAGCCAGGAACTTGGGGGCCTGTTTTTCACGATGCGTGACTACAACAACATGAAATATGCTTGGGCTGAACACTGCTTCCCCAGACCCTGTTGTGCACCCTGTAGTTGAGAACTGCCTTAGCATTGGGGCAGAGATTCAGGGTCCCTGCGAGCCACCTGGGAACCAATGGCCGTGGCCTCAAGCTCCCTGGAACTTCAGTCTTCCAGGTCCCCTCCCTCAGTTGGTGTCTGACAGATGATCCCTCCCTCCCTTTCCATTCACCCTGCATCAGTCATCATGTGTGTTTCCCCAACTACCCCCAAAGTGTCTGGAAGCCCATCTCCAGGAACTAGGAGGAAGTTCTGAGCAGAGGGAAGAGCCACACTCCAGGTGACTGTAGATCCTGGGACAGATGGTCAGCAGGCAGGGCAGGACCAACCCAGGACTGTCGATGAGCTTGACTTTGTACCTTCATCATCCACCTGGCCTGGTGCTGGCTTATGCAACTAAGAGAGAACGTGTTAGAGACCTGCGTGATGACACGGGACAGTCATTAACCTGCGTATCCCAGAGAGGTGGCCTTGTGCCAAGTAGGCAGTGCAGAACTGCCTCGCTCAGGGTGCTCCTCGGATCCTTGTGTCTCTGGCAAAGGCCTGTTCCTTCCCTCCTAGGAGAAGCCTGGGGTGTTGAATTCTGCTGGCTCGTTCCACACGGCGCGGGCTCCAATATGCTCCATAGCAGCTTGTTCTCCCTCGCTGGCGGTGCCTCTCTGAGGCTAGGGCACTCTACCTGGTGTCCTTGGGGGCCCCACACCCTAGCCAAGCACCTTGACCTGAGGGGCACACTCAGTCTGGGTTTGTCACCCGCATGGTCTCAGAGCCACACGTTCTTACGATGGGGATGCAGCAGAGGAGACTGGGCCCTCACTACTGCTTCATGCATTCCTCCAGGAGCCGTGCTCGCTCAGACATGACTCATGGGGCCCAGGCCTGTGAGCTCCTGGACTGCCCACAGCTGGGTGACTGCTGCAAGCACCCCGCTCAGGAGGAGTCTGTGTCTGCTCACCCCAGATCTCGGGGCAGCCACGTAGCCACCTGAGGTCCAGCCACCCGCAGGCTCCAATCCTGGGCACCAGCTTCTCGTCATCCGTAGAGCACCAGCCTTGAGCAGAGCAGGCAGGGAAGACGCGGGCTGTGGGCTCCAGAGGCAGGAGCTGGCCCACCCCTGGCTTCTGCTGCTGGGCCCTGGCCTGGGTGTTCCCCCGTGGGAGGGAGCACCCAGACGCCTCTCTGAGGCCCTAGGAAACAGCAACAAACAATGGACACCAGTCACCTCTGTTCACGCAGGGTCCGAGGATGTCAGAGGAAAGCTCTGCTCTGCAGAGTTTCAGACTGAGTTTGGGGGACCAGAGCCCCAGTCTTTAAGAGGTGTCTCTTACTCACCACCATGGAGCCATTTCCAACACAGTGACCTTCCAGACAGAGCAGAACCTCCCGGTGGGGTTCTGAGACTGCCAATCTTGATGGGAATAGAAACATCTCATCTTTCTCCCTGGGAGCGGTTGGCTGGTGGTTTTGAACTGCCAACCTTGCAGTTAGGAGCCCGAGGCATAAGCCACGCTTCCACCAGCACTACCCAAGAGACTCAAACGCCCAACTGTTGGCTAGCTGTGAGCATTTCACTGTGCGTTCACAAGCACTTACCCAGCCTCCATAGGCCTAGCGCAAGTGTCTTTCCTCTAAGGAGCCTGTGCTGGAAGGGACTCTTCTCCGTTCTCCTCACATCCACCACGCAGTATTCGCGTGGGCTCTAGTGGCTAGATCCATGTCAGTGGTCCCGCTCCTGATGCTGCCACTACTTCTGCCCTGGCAAGTGCTCAGTGCCTGTCCCCAGGCATCCAGCTGGGCTCCAGAGACCTCACTGCAGTCCTGTGGGGCAGGGACGAGTGGACACACGAGGAAACTGAGGCACATGACAATGCTGATCAGACTTTCTTTCCCAAGGTCACAGAGTCCAGGTCTAGGAGCGGGATTCGTCCAGAACAGGAGTGTGGGTTATCTCTGTCACCGACCAGGCTGCAGGCACTGCTGTGTAGGTGCTCGATCCATGTTTCCTGAGCTCCATGGGAGAAACCTCGGGGAGTGCTCCCCGGGCTGGGCTGCCTGTCAAGGACTCTGAGCTACCTGGCTTCAGGGGCAGGCTGTGGCCTGTAGGCATTGGGTGGGGGTGGGAGACACAGCTCATGGTGCTGCTGTCTGTCCCACAACCAGAACACAAGTGCCCACTTCCCCCTCCCCGCCCCCAGCCGTATAGGACTGCAGGAACTGAGGTTTCTTAGGGAGGGGGGGAGGGATGAGGGTGTTGTCAGTGGGAGGGAATCTCCCATCGAGGGTCTTTTAGCAACAGGAAAATGGTGTCCGTCTAAAACCTGGGTCCTCACTCTTCCTTTGGTGGCAGAGGGAGTGTCCAAACTCAGGGTAGGTGTGTCAAACCAAATGGTGTTGACTCCAACCCGTTTGGACTCTCAGAAAATGTACTGCCTGCCCGGGGCAGGCGCAGGCTGCACCAGATGGGACATGGCCCAGCCCCCGACATGTTCCCTGCCTGATGCTCAGGGAAGGACAGCCTCGGGGTCATCGCGGTCTTCCCAGGTGAGAGTTCTGAGAAGACGCGGAAGACCCACCTGGAGGCTTTTCGAGTGAGGCTCCCGGAAGAACCCTGAGTAGCCCAGGTAAAGCAGGAAGTGACAGCTGTGAGAGCCGAACTCGCCCTGCCTGCCTGGTCTCTCTCTGGCCTTGAACAGGGCCTTTGGCAGGGTACAGTCTGCCACCACTCTGTCTCACTCTCTCATAATGCGAACTAGGTGGGGCTTCTTTCTCGGATGGGTTTCCAGCTTACACAGGTTCTCGTTCACCCTGGTTTTGCTGCACACAGACGGGAATCCTGTAGCACACCAAGGAATGTCTCACTGCCATAGAGTGCATCCCGAGCCATCACAGTCAGACAGGACACAATGAAACGGCCCCCTCGAGGATTTCTGAATTTCATTCTGTGTGGGAGCGGAAAGCCTCATCTTTCCCCCAAGGGAGAGCGGCTGGTTTTGAACTGCTGACCTTAGCAGCCCAACGCATCACCCGTATGCCACCAGAAGACAAAAAACGTAACCAAGGGCTCCATATTATCCTGGGAATGTGAGCCCCTGTCCACCACCAGTGCTTCAGGAGTGCAGGCTCTGAGCAGACAGTCATGGCAGAAGTGGGATGGAACTCAACTCTCTCTTTTTAAATCATTTTATTAGGGGCCCCTACAACTCTTATCACAATGCACACACCCATTGTGTCAAGCACACCTGTAGTTTTGTTGCCATCACCATTCTCAAAACATTTGCTTTCTGCTTGAGCCCTTGGCATGAGTTCCTCCCTCCTACCCCTCCCTCCCGCCCGTCTCCCTCACGGGCCCTTGATACTATATAAATTATTAATGTTTTGTCATGCCTTACACTGTCCGACATCTCCCTTCACCCACTTTTCTGTTGTCTGTCCCCCAGGGAGAGGGTTATATATAGATCATTGTGACTGGTTCCCCTTTCTCCCCCACCTTTCCCTTACTCTCCTGGTATCTCTACCCTCATTATTGGTCCTGAGGGATTATCTGTCCTGGATTCCCTGTGTTTCCAGCTCTAAACTGTACCAGAGTACATGCTCTGGTCTAGCTGGATGTGTAAGGTAGAATTGGGGTTATGATAGTGGGGGGAGGTGGGGAGGGAGGAAGCATTAAAGAACTAGAGGAAAGTTGTATGTTTCATCAGTGCTATGCTGCACTGGCTCATTTCCAACCTGAGACCTTTCTGTAAGGGGATGCCAAGTTGCCTACAGATGGGCTTTCTGTCTCCACACTGCACATTCACAATGATATGATTTTTTTGTTGTTGTTCTTTGATCCCTGATACCTGATCCTATCCACATTTCATGATCACAGAGGCTGATGTGCTTCTTCCATGTGGGCTTTGTTGCTCCTCAGCTAGATGGCCACTTGTCTACCTCCAAGCCTGTAAGACCCCAGACGCTATATCTTTTGATAGCCAGCACCATCATCTTTCTTCACCATGTTTTTTCATGCAACAAAAAGTTGGACAAAATTGAGTGGAGGCCCAATGTCCATCAGCTATGTTAATACTAAACCTATAAATACATGCACATAGATCTATTTCCCCATCGTCATATATAGATTTACATATACACACACATGTATTTACACCTCCATAAATACCCCTTACCTTCTAACTCCTTCCTCTATTTCCT
>PVJH01028782.1:0-26952 GCA_004026705.1 Nesogale talazaci
CCCCCCCCCCCCCCCCCCCCCCCCCCCCCCCCCCCCCCCCCCCCCCCCCCCCCCCCCCCCCCCCCCCCCCCCCCCCCCCCGCACTGCGGTGCTTTTTCGGCCGGTTGCGACCTCCACCGCCAGGCCCACCCCTTTCTCCTCTGTCCTACCTA
Source organism: Nesogale talazaci (assembly GCA_004026705.1). NCBI lineage: Eukaryota > Metazoa > Chordata > Mammalia > Afrosoricida > Tenrecidae > Nesogale > Nesogale talazaci. Next base: position 153 of record PVJH01028782.1, read on the forward strand.
CCGGTGTGGCCGCTCAGCCCCCTATCAGGCGGCGCCCATGGGGGAGTCCCAGCGGCTTTGCAGCACCCACGGCTGGGTTTTCCATGACGCACCTGCTGCCGTCACACGGGCTCCCATGTAAATAACTGGTCAGATCGTTTCCAAAAGTGATGTTGACAAAGAACAGCTTAAGCCACCAAAGGGGTTGACGAACGAGCCGCTCTCGGGAGAGCCAGGAAAGCGACGCGATGGAACAGGGGGAGGCGTGATAAGGCCCCGCTCCTTTGTCTTCTTGGCTCTTTCGCAGGGATGGTCCTGGGGAGACTGGCAAAAGAAGGAAAAGAAACAAAGGCAAATCTTTCGCCTTGGCAGCCCCGGGGTTGATTAGGATGCTGATCTGTACGGCGGGTTTCTAGGTTCTCACCCAACTTCTTGGCTGCTGTTCAAAGGATTTAACAGGGCGCTTTGTAAACAGCGGTGTACAAAGCCCATCTAAAAATAGTATCTCGCCAGGGTCTGAATCGGGTGAGTGCAAGGAGCTGCAATGGCTGCTTTGTACCAGACAGATTACAAGGCAGCTCCTTCGTGGGGCTTTACATGCAGGGTGGCACATACTTCCTCTGGCCTGGTTAAATAATGCAAGCACATTTGCCAGTGGACATGATCGTGTCGATTCGTGCCCTGGAGGACTGGAGTGTATTTAGGACAGGCAAACGGAAGTGTCCTATTCTCTGACACTCACACAAAGCCAAAGAGCTGAGTTCAATAGGGGGGCTCATGAGAATCGCTGAGGTGACAGAGGGCGGTTGTTAATGGCAGGTTTGTGCTGTGGTTGGTGCCCTAAAGGATTTTTGCTGAAGGTGAGAATCAATCAGAGGTTCTGACGTAGTGGGCCTGCCAGGCCTGCCTGTAATCTCGCTTTAATCCGCGTGTCTGAAAGCCTTTGCTTAGCAGGGCTTTTTCCCACTGGGAGAGCAACTGCCCTGGCTGCCCCTCCCCTTGCTTTCTGTGTGTGGTGGACCAGTTAGGGACAGTGAGGATGAGGCCACTGCCACCCAGACCAGAACCAATGTGGCACATGAAAAAAATCGAAGGGAGAGATGGCAGGTATGACTGGTATCTTCCACAGAGGACCCAGACTCAGAAAAGTCAGTGGGTGTGTTAAGTAAGAACATTGTCTTTTGGGGGTGGGGAGTGGGAGGAGCTCCCAGGAAGAGGATTTTCAGTCTTTGAAAAGCAAAGGCCGTTCCCACCAGCCCACCCAATGTGTTCGACTTCAAGAGGGAGTTGTTGCCTCATGTTTTGAAGGGAGAATTCCTCTCACACCAAAATAATATGTAGACAACCCTACATAAATGCTTGCCCTGTGGGAAGTTTGGAGATGTTCTCCTTTAACGTAATATGGAAGAAACTGGTGAATCCTGGAGCTGTGTTGTCAAGTTTTTCTCTTAAAAGACAGAAGTAGACCAGAGATAGCTGTGGAAGCGGTTGGTCAGAAATGTGCTAGGGGAAAAGAAACTAGCCTGTTACATGGGCAAACATTCCTCCTGACCAAATAACAGGCCTTCACACTGATGCAGTTAGGGGTGAATGGTCTCTGGCCATCTCTAGAGCCATCCTTTCCCCTAGTTGCCTGTGGTGTGACTTTGAGAAAGTTGCATAAACTCTTTGGCCCTAATCCCATAACCTTTAAAATGAATAAAACACCTTCAACGTAGGTTGTTGTGACGATTGAACTATGAAATGTGAGTCAACCCCTTGGCCTCCAGTCAGTAAAACCAACTTCATTACAGCAGGAGGCAATTAGGCCGCCTTTTGGCCACAGCCTTCAAGATCAATAAGAAAATCAGAAATTTAAAAAAAAAAAAAAGAAAATCAGAAATTTCTTCTCTTATTTGATATCAAATTTTCAAACAAGTGAAAGTCTATAGCTGAGTGAATTTCTTTCTGGGGACACTCGGGGGCCTGAGTATCGCGGACTCTGAATGAGCAGTGGTAGCTATTAGGATCTGAAGAGCAATAATTGATTTAAAGTCATGGTCACGGCAAAGAAAAAAACTTAACCACTAACCATGTTTCTAACGTTAAGAAGAACAGATGAGGATGGTCCATGATAGAAAAACAAAATTCTGCAAAATAAAAAGTGAACAGTAGCTCTATTCATAATTATTTTTCAGGCTTTGTCTTTAGAGTGTGGTGTTCTTAACTTATTCTACAGAAAACAGTCTTCATTACTACTTCTGTTTTCTTTGGCAGTTTTTCATCCAAAGACCATGGAGAAGTTCCACAATCTTTGCAGGCAAATATATGCAAATATTGGAATTAACCAGCTGACAGAATTGAAAATTGTCAGGCTAACATTTTCACTGGCCAAATTGAAGTAATGTTTTGCCTGCTCTTCAGGCTGGCCCAATAGTGTCCCTCCCTATGTGTGCTCCTATGTGGCCTCCATTCCTGGGGGAAAAAAGTATGAGCATTACAAGTAACATAATGGTGCTTTCTCTTTCCATTTATTGGGGAATTCTGTGTCATTTCTTGTTGACCTGTTTGATAAGCCTGTCTGCTCATGTGCCTGACAATGATCCAACAAAGTACTACCAACACTGCTCTTAAGGGCCTTTACAGAAAGACATGACTTTCTGCCATATGTCACTGTGATAGGTCAAACCTGACTCGTAGCGACCTGACAGGACACAGTATCACAGCCCCTTTGGGTTTCATAAACTTTGACACTTTACTGGATCAGACAGCCTCATCTTTCTCCCTCACAATGACTGGCGACTTTGAACTGCTGGTTTTGCAGTTGGCAGCTCGATGCTTAACCTACTACGCCACTGGTCTCCTTTTCATTCATATGTGCCTGGTTAAATTTAATCAGCCAGAATAACAGAGATCATCGGGGTTATGGACAGCCAACATCTGGGAGACCAGAGTGGGAGGGAAGTGGTTTGGGGTGACTTAGAAGGATGAATGAGATTTGTTTGAACAGAGAAAAGGAAAAGGTCTCCTATACCTCCCTAACCTCTTCTTCAATATTATTCTTATTTGCATTTCATTTTCTTTGTTTATGTTCTTGATCCTATGATTAGACATGCAAATTTGGGAGACATGGAGCAGAGAGAAGAAAGATATTTTCTGATACTGTAATCATCAGATTTGAAAGAAACAACAAAAAGCAGCAGCAATGAAATCTGTGAACAATTTTAAAAACAAAAGATAATATTAAGAATTGTACAGTATTTAACAAGAGTATTGAAAACTCGAAATTTATCTGCACTCAATGAGGAAGCTTTTATTGCTCACTATGGCCTCTTGAAAAGTTCAACCTTTATCTTCTGGAGAAAAATTCCAATATTATCATTATAGTTATAACTTTTTCTATATTTATAATACCCCAGGGTTGTCATCGTGCTACATTATTTTTGTACTGCAGAAATGTACTTTTTTACAATGGATATAAATGATGCAAATGTATTGTGGAAGCATTTATATCCATAGTGAAGATTTGGTCGGGCGAGTCAGGCACATCGGACTCACCCCTCAGGTGATGCTCATTACCCATGAACGCTGGGCTAGTAATGGCTTTCACCTGGTTGAGAAAGAAACAGGAGATGCCCATCTATGAAAATAAAATACTTCCTGCAATTTTAACTGCCAATTTAGAAAAAATTTGAAGCTAGTCTAATAGATTTGACCGCTCAAACATAATTTATTTCTAATGATGACGTAAAGAAGCTAGTGGATAAATGACCACATTTACACTGTTGCCTCTTCAAGAAAGAGTTTATATTTGGTCTATTCCTTGTGAGAACTTTAGTCTCAATAGCAAATTTAGAGAGATAGAAGTTGCTTTCATGACAATTTTACCAGTTGTGTTGAAGAGTAGGCAGGAAATAAAACTATTTAGGAAACCTTTTTTATTCTGCTCTTCTCTACTTAAAAAAAAAAGAATGTGAGGGCTGAGCCCTGGTGGGACTGCGGCCCACTGGGATGGAGGTTCAATTCCGGCTCCCAGGAGCAAAGGCTGGGCCTCCTACTCCCACCACCTGAGGGCAGTGATGCCTAAAAAAAAAAAAAAAAAATGTAGTGTGAAAATATCTCTTAATTAAAGTGACTAGATGTCCCGCTTTTGGCGGGACAGTCTTGACTTTAAACATTTTTTCCTGCGTACTGTGGCATTTTTTTAAAAGTCCCGACTTTGGGGAAGAACGCTCCACAAGCTAGGGAACGGTGGGAGAACGGGAAAAACCCCTACCTCCTTACTCGCAGGTCACTGGTGTCCCACTTTACCAATGTTAAAATCTGGTCACATCTTTATTCAAAACCCCAAGCCAACCCAATGGTAAGTGAGTCACTTCTAACTCCTGGCAACCTGTGGGGGGCAGATTAAAGCTGTGCTCGGTAGCATTTTCAGAAGCAGACTTTGCAGAAGTAGATCACCAGGCCCGCCTTCCTAGGGGCCTCTGAATAGATTCTGACTTCCAAGCTTGTGACTGTTTAGACCACTCAACGACTGTAAAATATTGCTGGGGAGTCCATTCCAATGCAGAGTGATCTTGTGCGCATGCTTCTTGTACTTCCTAGGATGCAAAGCCCCCTCCTTGGCCAAACCTGTGGGCTTCCCCTCCCCCCTTTTGTTAAGTGATAGAGCTTGTGTTAAGAATTAAGTGTTAGGGGTTAGGGTTAGGGCTAGAGTTTGGTGTGGGTTAGGGATAGGGTGTAGGAGATAACACCAAGGTTAAGGATTATGAGTTCAGGCATAGAATTAGAGTTGAGGTTAGGGTTTGTCCCTGTGGACTTTCTATGAGGCTCCTGACTTCAGTAGAAGGAGTCCCGGGGCCACGAGGAGTTAAGTGTTTGGGATGCTAACTTAGACTCTCCTAACAGCTCTGTGCGAGAAAGATGAAGCAGTCTGCTTCCATAGAGATTTACAGCCTCAGAACCCAATAGGGCCCCTGGAGTCCTGGTGGCCTAGTGGATGAGTTGCCTACTAACTGAGCTCTGCAGTTCAAAACTACCAGTTGATCCTCTGGAAAAGGGAGGCTTTCCATCTATTCCTGTGAAGCAGTCTTATTTGGAAACTTTGGCAGCAATTGTCCTATTCTGCTTAACATGATTGAACTATGGGATGATAGGGGCCCAGCAGGTGTCTGCTGCACCACTCTGCTTGCTAGGGGAGCTTTGATATGCATTAAAGCTCAATTAAAATTTTTAAAGGTATAGTCTCAGAAACCCACAACAGCCGTTCTGGCCTGTCCTGTAGGTCCCCTGAGTCAGAATTGACTTGATGGCAGGGAGTTTGGTTTTAAAGGGCTGCTATGAGTTGGAATCAATTCCAAGGCCGTGGATGAGGCTGGTTGTCTTCAGTGAGGGTAGCCTCTGGGCATCTTGACAAACCTTGATTTCATGGTTCTGCCCAGTATGCTTGCTGTCTCTCTAGTTCAGCTACCTGCTCTCCCCTACCCCCCCCATGTTTGCATGTTTGGTTCCTCCTCAGTGACAAGGATTCCCTCAGCCAGAGCCACTTTGATCAGATTCCTACAATCAGGGAACAATGCCTTATACTCACGTCACTTGTTCCTGAAACCCCAGACTGGTCTCCACTTTCCCAGGAGAAAAAGTCGAAAATGCAAAACAGCTTGAGCGCTTCCCTTTGTACTTCTCTTTAATACTGGCTCAAGAGTAAGTGGATGAATGAGTGGGTGCATGAATGAATGAAGATTGCTTTTATGCACCATTGCTCCACTTGGAAATGTGGACTTCTGTGGCAAGAAAAATCCAGGTTTCTGAAGTGATTCTGTTCCTCCAGTTTCTACATTCTCTTTGAGCATTTACCCCAGCTATTCCCTCCTTACCCAGCGTTATGCTTCCCTAGAGAATCTATATCTCTGTAGAAGGATTGCTCCCATGATCATATCACTAGAAACATAGGATTTTCCAAAGATGACCAGGTATATTTCAGAGAGCACAGCAGAAACCAAATTTAGAAAGAACCAGAAAAACTTTTAAAGCTTGTCTTATTCATCACAGAGGGACTATTTTATTGTCAATTTCTGCCTTACAATGGATGCTTTCCATTTCAGCTATCCTGGGGTCCCCAAATAATCTGAGTAACAGTTCCCAACTCTTCTCTAAGATTCATCCTATCCTATACAAGTGAAAAGAAAAAAGAAAATTGCCTAGCGAGCCCTATTATATTACTAACACTGGTCTAGTTTGCCCACCAAAAGCCCTCCCCTCATTTCTCACGCACTGTAGCCCTATATAGGGATTCTGCTTCTTTATAGAAGCAGGCAGCCTCATCTTTATTCTGCAGGGGAGCAGGGGAGGGTGCACTATGACCATGCTGTTAGAAGCCTGATGCCTGACACAATGCAGTGCCACCAAAGAGCCTCGCTGCTTATTTGAAGCACACTTCAGAATGTCAACCAGCCAACTGGAAGCCCCAGGGGTGCAAACTTAAGGCAATTCACTGCTAACCAAAAGTCCACCCTAACGTGACTAAGAAGAAAGATGTGGTGATCTACATCCTAAAACGCAGCCATGCAAAACCCCGTGGTGAATGGACTGATGGATGTTATCAGGACCTGCTTGAACACTATTTAACTCCTCTACCCCAGGCCAGGACAATAGATAGACATGGAACTGTGAGCATGGGCTCATTATTTTGTGTTTTGCTTTTTTCTCCTTTTCTTCCTCGTTTGGTGTCTATCTGTGTAAGATAGGCAGGATAATCAATCTCAAGGAGATGAAAATGGAACAGAAGGTTTGCGGGGTGTGGGCAGAGAGGGAAGCAATAAGCCGATACTGACAGGGATAAGGAAATAGCAAAGAAATAATGAGTAATAAAAGTGATAATGAGGAGGGGATAGTATTCCTGGTCATATTTGATCAATTGAAATATATCCAAGAGGAATTACCGAGAAGCAAATATGATAGTGGGGCAGAAGGAAATAAAGAGAAATATAGGAAAGAACAAGAAAGTAGAGAGTGTGTATATGCATAAATACAGATATGTAGTATTTTAAAGATAGGTGTATTTGTATATGTAAATACAACAAGGAAGCAGATGGACTTTGGGCCTCTACCTGAGTCCAAGAACTATCTATTCTAATAAGGTGGTAATACTCAGCTTTCCAACATGATTGTTAAAGACAAAATGGGTGTGATGAAGAAAACTGATGGTTCCAGACTATTGAAGGACATACTTTGTGGGGTCTTAAAGGCTTGAAGGTAGACAAGTGGCCATCTAGCAGGGAAACAACAAAGTCCATATGGAAGAAGCACACCAGCCTCTGTGATCAAGAGGTGTCAATGGGAACAGATGTCATAAGTTCAAAAATAAGAAACCAAATTGACATGGCAGAGCAGAGACAAATTGACAGCCCAAAGACCTTCTGTAAGATGATGGGACAGTCCCTCATGGAAGGGCCACAAGAAAGGGCTGATATATCCAGGATGCCATATAGAAATGTTGAAACACATAACTATCCTCTAGTTCTTTAATATTCCACCCCCCTCCCAATTATTATGGTCTTGGTTTTTACCTCCTTATTCCTGTTAGAACGGCATGTGTTTGTGTGTATAATTAAGATCATTTTATACATGAAATTCAAGATAGATAAATCCTTCAGGAATTGTAACAGGAGTAATGATTCCTTGAGAGTACAGAAAGAGGGGTGAGGGGTGGAGGGAGCTGATAGCAATGACTTCATAACTCCACTCAAGGGAAATGAATAACAGAATGGCAGGTGAACAGATACACTGGATGATGTAAGATGGGGGGGGTTAATAATAACAGTTAATATAATAACAAGGGTTCTTGCAGGAAGGGAGGGATAAAGGGGAACTGATACCAAAGAGTGCAAAAAGGAAGACAGTATTTTGAAAGTGAAGGTGGTAGCAAATGTACAATCATGCTTGATCTAACTGTAACACTACCTGTAAGAGTGCCAATAACATAGAATTTTTTAAAAAGAAACAAAGAAAACCCTATGGGGCAGAGGTGGACTACAATACATATGGGGTCATGATGACTCAGAATGCACTCAATAGCAACTGGTTTTTACCCAAACTACAATGATTCCCTAAGATACCCCAGGAATCACAGAGCGGGCCCCTTCAACCTATCTATGCTATTTAAACAAAAACATTTCATCCCATGCTCCGTGCCATAGTTGGATGAAACATACCGGGTCTCTATAAGAAAATAAATCAGCCAGATCTTTTTGTTGTTGTTGTAGTTTTGGGGTTTTTTTGGGGGGTGGGGGGTGGGCATCACTGCCCTCAGCTGGTGGGAGTAGGAGGCCCAGCCTTTGCTCCGTGGAGCTGGAATCGAACCTCCATCCCAGTGGGCCGCAGTCCCATGCACAACCACTACGCCACCGGGGCTCAGCCCCAACCAGATCCTTTTTTTCTTCTTCAATGAACCAAAATACATGGATTTTTGCCTTATACAGATCAAATACATCAGTGACTGGACGTTATTTCCACAAACAGTACAGGTTGCTGATGGGGCAAAACTTTCAATAAAATCAACTCATAATAGCAAAACCATGTCTTCCAGGTTAATATATGTCATCATAAAACAAGGAGATTGTTAAAATAGCTAAGCATATGGTAGTTCTGGCCACCATCCCTTAGACATCCTCCATAGAAGAGATCCTAATCAAAAGTCCAGAATCCACCCTCTCAATGTCTTTGAATAAGAGTCGTCTGCTTATTCTCACACTTGGAAGTTTCAGCCTTGAACCCAAGGACTTCCGGAGAATTTGAGCTAAAGCCCAATTCACTCAGTGGGGTTTCCATATTGAGTCCTTCTCGTGTGGCCTGTGGAGAATGCGGTAAACCTCAAAAGAACAAAGTCTGAAGTCCCAGAAGCGAGATAATACATTTCTGTGTGTTGGTGCCTTAGAAAGAGAAGATGTGCCAACAAGATGTATGAAGAGTCCATTCTGCCTGCTCGGTTGCTTTAGAAGAAAGCAAGCCAGCTCTCACACCAGGAGAAATAAAACAAAAATATAGCTACAACAGGAAACTGCATGGCTTTTCATGACATATCACTTCTTGGGTTCAAATTTTTTTATAAGGATTAGCGAAATTCTTGATTTTAAAAATAATAGTATACCACTGTAACCTTACAATTAATTCACGCCCCCCCCCCTTTTGGGTCAAGAATTAGCTCTGATTGGTTTCTATTGGTTTCAGTGAAAAGAATCCTAGCTAACAAAGTGATGTCTGTGCTTCACCATTTTTAACATGACATTTTTAACTTAACAACAGAACTCTCTGTGGGATATTTTTTTTTCTCTATCTTACAGATGAAAGGATTGATTTTAAGTTGCTCGGAACTTATGCCTCATAAATTTTAGGAGTGGCAATTGAACCCAAGTTTTTTGCCTTCTAAAAACTGTGCTTTTTCTGCTCAATCTTTATCCTTTTTCCTCTTTAGGGGTGTTTTCACAGCAGGACTTGGAGAGAGGCTACAGTTGCAATCACCTTCTGATTACTGATCACTCAGCAAGATACCAGCTGCTCTTTCTGTTATATCTGCCCCTCCCCATTGTGAAGAGACACTCTTTTGGGGCCTGAAGGAAGTGCTACTGGGATCCTTAAAGAAGCAAACCTTCCCCTAAAAAAAAAAAAAACAAAACCAGGTCCAAAGGATTCTAAGTTCCTTGAGGTAGGCTTTCTTTCCTCTGCCAATCAGCAAGATTCAACAGCATCCAGATTTGCCGCACTGCAAAATAGCTCCCCTGACCCAACACTCCTTCCCCTGACCCAAGTATTCCTTCCACTGGAAACTTTGACCTAGATGGGTTGTTCTGTTCTTTCACAAGAACAGAGAAGCCTTTATCTTTGCCCTGGACACAGGCTCCCAGCTCTCTTCTCTGATTCATTTAGTGATCTATCCATTGGAACTCACTGTTTGAATCCTGTTGGAGAGGTAATAGAGGAGCCCCATTGTTGGGTAGGCTAGACTGCTGACCACAAAGTTACTAGTTCAATCACACTAGCACTTTTAGGGAACAAAGCTGAAGTTATTTGCTCTCATAAACATTTATAGCCTCCAAAACCCTACATCAGGCCATTATACAGTCAGAATTGACTCACTGGCAAATAACTTGATTCTGGGGTGGTGAGGACGCTGATCACATTGGGTTTGTATTCTCTACCTACCCAAGAGAGTGTTTGGGTTCCTTACCTTTCCTAGAGTCTTTGGTACCTTGCTTGATGGCTAGTGTGAGATCATGTTACATGTTAAAGACTTCATTATACTTCTCCCGGTCTTTCAAGTGATGTGGGTCACTGATTTTTCATCATTGGTTCTGTGCTTAGATTAAAAACCAGAGCTATGGTTCTAAGATCGCTATTGGGAGCCCTGGTGGCTACTCATTGGGCCATTAACAGAAAGGTCAGTGGTTTGAAACCACCAGTTGGTCCTCAGGAGAAAGAGGAAACTTTCTATCCTTGTGAAGAGTTATAGGCTCAGAAACCCACAGGAGCAGTTAGCCTCAGTCCTATAGAATCACTATGAATCACCATCAACTCAATGGAAGTGGGTTGGGTTGGGTTTGTGTAAGTTCTCCATGGGCTCTGACCCAAAGTATTGGAGCCAAGTTCCTGGTGGTGAAGCTCTCTGCCCTCTGAGTCAGATAGATCCAGCCAAGATCCACAAAGATGGCTAATAACCTTTTGTTTTGCCCTTTCGCTGTGCTGATTCAGAGCTGGTGATTACCGCAACCACATAGCAGACCACAGTATACAAAGGGAGACTAACAGTGACAAGTTAGAGCTCTTTCTCCATCTCCATCTCCATCCTCAATGGCCCCTTCTCTTAAAAAGGCTTTTGGCAAAGCAATTGTCTGTTAAAGAATCTGGAATGGGGCATGAGGGGTGGGGACAGTGGGATGGGAGGTGGCAGCTTAAAAACAATGTCCATGAGTCCAGGAAGGAAAAGGATGTTTGGAAACTGATTATGGTAGAAATTGTACAATACTGTTTGACGTGACTGAACTATGGAGTTATGTGATATACGTATTAAGTCCCAATTAAACTTTTTTAATTAAAAAATAAAGTGTTAAAAATGCACCTGCCAAAAAAGTAGATCTGGATTATCCATAGCTGTCCATGTTTTCATTGAGAATGTTTTGTGAAGTACTTGCAGGAGGCTGAGAGAAAGTTAATCTCATTTTAGTACCTGGCACAGAGTGGTCTCTGAAAAACAAGATGTTAAATGATGGATTATATTAAAAAATTAGAAAGTATTGACTACAAAAGACTATAAGAAACATCATCATGATGCTGGTTCAGAAAGGCAAATAGATGAAGGAGAGGAAATGGTAATGCCCTCATTTATGGAACAGTTAATAAAATAGAAGGAATACCAGAGTTAGAAAAATCACAATTTTGTTATCTCTATTGTAATATTTAGATCAGGCAAGGATCCTCAATAAATGCTAAGCACACTGGGTAAAAGTTATTGGAAAATAAGTTAAAGCTCTTGACGTATCAAATGGTAAATTATTAATTTTTAATTATTAAGGGTAAAAGATACTTCTAAAAGAGGTAAATACAGAAAAATATTTTTATAAAGAGTAAATATATTAGGGGTTGAGCCCGGTGGCGTAGTGGTTGTGCGTGGGACTGCGGCCCACGGGGACGGAGGTTCAATTCCAGCAGTGGGGCTGGGCCTCCTACTCCCACCACCGGAGAGCAGTGATGCCAAAAAAACCCCAAAAAAAAGTTTAAAAAAAAAGAGCAAATATATCCAGTTATTGCTTACTCAAATTGTTAATCAAAGAACCACCAATAATGAACCAAGTGCCATTGTTTGCTTCCTGATATGGTAGATGTGATCCTTTCACAGTATTACCTACTCACATTCTTGGCAAAATCATTTGAACTGCACCTAATTATGAATAAACAATCAGACAAGTTAAAAATGTTAGCTAGTCTACAAAATAAATGACCTGGATTTTTTTAAAGTACATATCATGAAAGACAAATAAGTGAGGGATTGTTCTAATTAAAATAGCTGGAGAGCCATAACCAAATCCAGTGTGTGAACACTGAATGGACCTTGGATTACAACAGCAGTGTAAAAAACAGCTTCGTAAAAACATTTGGTAGCAATTAAGGGAAATTTAAATACAGAGTATACATTAGAAAATGTTAAAGTTAAATTTCTTGTGTGTAATAATAGTACTGAGGTTATGTAGGAGAACATTCTCGTTCTAGGAGATACATCTTGAAACATTTAGGAATACATTTGCATGGTATTTGCAATTTATTTCCAAATGATTCAGCAATAAAACTATATATGTATGGATATATATATATATATAGAGAGAGAGAGAGAGAGATACCCCAAAAAATGCTATATCTTTTTCAAAGCTGTGTATTTAAACTTTTTTTTTATACTCTGTCTGAAACTAGCCCAAGCTCCAAGAGCACTGAGGGTAGCTTCAATGTTTCTTTTCCTCCTTTTACGACCCCCAAGACCAATGTTTTGATCCCATGGGAAAAGGTGTATTTAAACTTTTTTACAAAACAACCTTATCACCTTCAAAGTATTTTCCATTATGCTTAATACATTTGTCAAATCTGCAATTCCTTTCTTGGAAACAGCTTTCAAACTTATCTGTTTGAAAGGCTAACACCACCTCTCTAGATTGTTTTCTTCCCCTCTTCTACATTGTCAAACCGCTGTCCTTCGTGATCCTCTTCATTCACTGAAACGAAAAGAAGGCGCACAGAATGAGATTAGGTGAGTCAGGTGCACCAGGAAAGCGAGCCAAGTGTTTTCTGCCAAAAGATGGTGCGCTGAGATGGCTACGTGAGCAGGTGCATTATCATGATGGTAAAACCAGTTCCCCATCTGCCACACATCAGCCCTTTTTGGTCACACACTATTATGCTATCTTTTCAGAATCTCTAAATAGAAAGCTTGATTAACTTTCTGCCCAGGTGCAATGAATCCCAAATGCACTATGAGTTGACAATTTTGTCTGTTTGGGAAATTGACAGATGTCCAGAATGAGGTGTGTCATCAATTCACCTTTCACCTTTTTTGAAACTAGAAAACCATTCATATACGTGAATGCTTCCCTTAGTACTATATTTGTAAAGTGTGTTCACCGTCACAACAGTTTCCGCAGCATTTTTCCTGAGCAGGAAACAAAATTTCACACTGTTCTCTGAAATGGGCCATCACAAAAAGACGAGGTTTAAGCAAAACTGACTTTGAAAAAGTTCACTGTGACTGAAGAGAACCTTCCCAGGCAACACAACTGGCAAATAACTCACCTAGCCACCGCCCCCCCCCCCAGAAAAAAATGGGTATCATGAAAACTCCACCCAGCAAACTTTTTCCAGGTTTTTTTTTAAGTACTCCCTGGTACATAGTATTATGTATACTGTGTGTATATGTACAGAAGAAAGTAATGTAGCAAAATGTTAACAATTAGTGATTTAAGGATAGAAATAGTCGCTATTTATTGCACTACGTTAATTTTTCTGTAGGTTTGAAGCATTTCAATATAAAAAGTTGTATTGAAAAAATGAAGATAAATAAAGAATAGTAAATAAATAATAAAGAAAGAATAGACCATTACTTTTTGAATAATTAGTAAATAAGGGTAGTTCTTCTGTAAAATTGAAAAGGTAGATGAAGTAAACAGGCAATAGAAGCATGGAAGGTCAAACAGAAGAGCCGGATGGTAACAGACACGGCTTTAGTCTAAGATTCTGTAGAAGAATTCTGATTTTTAAAATGTGGAAGACAATTTCAAATCCTCACAGAATGCAAACTTTCTGGAGTCAATTCGGCTGCATGAGACTCTGAAACTACTACCCTAAGAAAATATTCAAAATTTAAAACAAAAATATCCCCAGTAATCCATAAACTGTACTTTGAACATTGTGCTCTTCTTAGTATATGTGTTGCCAAAGCAAACACCATTATGCTCTTCTTAAATAATTATCTACCTGGTATCAAATTGACATCGGTAATGTCCAAGAATAGGTAGGGAGCTTCTAGGACACTTCATTTACGTTATTGGCAGAGAAACATTTATGAAAAGCAGGGAGGAAATAGACAAATTGAAGAACGTAATCGACATGAAAAAACATTGTTAAATTGCTATGTATGCTCTACGGAGAATATTCTCAACCACAGAAACGAGATTAATTATTTCAGAAAAGAATCATAGAATTTTCTAAATTGAAGGACCTTTATAATCTAATTTTGGACTTGTACTGAGACATGTTCTATAAGAAAAAGTTTTGCGGTTAATTAAATTAAGATAACAATGACTCTGTCTTTCACAGTGAATATTATCAGCACATTAAAATTGAGTAAAAAAAGTGTTTACTTTTATTTATTGTTGCAATTCCTGAACTTATTTGGTGATGGCACTCCTTCCTAAAGGTGTTACACCTACTAAATGCCTTAGGAACAAGGTTCCCAAAATAGGCGGTAGAGAAACTCTGATGCAGTCCAACAGCTTATTGGTTAGGTGAGGAGGTGGAGGCCCACACTGGGGTTGATTTCCTCAAGAGCCCAGAGGAAGTGCTGAGCCAAGAGCTCACATGAGGCAGAGACAAGAGAGAAAGAGAAAGCATTTTTTTTACAAAGATCATTTGGATTGAAATATTTCACATCATTCCAACTAACAAAACCCCATATTTTTTGTACCATTTTAGATACTCTACATATAGAATCTATTTTGCAAACATGACACCTTTGTTTATAACCATTGTGACATATGTTGTTTGCTCCTAATATTGTACTGTACGTGAGAAAATGAAATGTCTTCTATATGTGGTGCTAATTTAAGTTTCATCCTGTTATATGGACTAAATATTACAGGGGCTTGTGATGGAATCACCCTCTCTTTAGTTATACTATTTACTCATGAAGTTGTGATTGCTTAAGGGGGCAGGGGCGGCACATTTTATGGTTCTTTTGAACCAACCACGTTAAGAACATACATCTGCTTGAAAACGACCCAATTTCTTTTCTAGTGCCCAAGCAGATTTGCTCCGAGCTCTAGCCATTCTCAAAGTCTAGCTGTTTTTGATAGCTGCAGTTTGAATTCTGAGCATGAGCAAGGGGTCGGTGCAGGATGGGATCTTCTCAGTCAACAGATGTCAGCTCCCCCTGTAAACGTGGCTGCTTCAGCTCACAAATGGCAAGGAGAATTGAAGGAGTTCCCTCCCCTTTGTGGCTTTTATCTATCTGATTAATAGGGGATGATGCTTATAGGAGCCAATTCTAAAACAGTAAATCCAGGCTGCAAATAAAACGAAGAGAGAAAGAGAGGGAAATTACGATGTAAGAAGTTTCCTTTGTTTACTATATTTAATTCGGATTCCACAGGTGAAGGAAGAGAAGGATCATCTCCCAGTGTGTCTGAGAAGGAATAATAATTTTTTTAAAGGTTGGGAGCGTGAAAAAAAAAAAAGTTGGTCTGCTCTGTCTTGTGTTTAATGTGCAAAATCCAGACTTTCCCAACCCACGGGAATTTGTAAATCTGAGTTCAGGGTCAGTGTCTCAGTGGATGCTGAGTAATTCTTGATTGAGGAGAAGGATGACTTGAGGAGTGGGCTGAGTTACAACACATTCTCTTCTATATGATCTTCTCTCGCACTGGCATCAAGTCAATTGAACTCATGATGGCTTTATAGTATAGGGCAGACCTGCCCTATGGGTTTCTGAGACTGTAACTCTATAATTATGGGAGAAGAAATCCTCATCCTTTTCCTGAGGTGTGACTATTGGTTTTGAGCTGCTGGCCTTGTGCTTAGCAGCTGAATACATAGCCTACTTCGCCACCAATGTTCCTCTAGAGATGCACCAAAAGTTTACTCTATCTCTTGTTCCGGGTACTAATTGAATGATTTTTTTTTAACCTAGTCAGAAAATTCTCAGCTGTCTCATTTATTTCCCACCTCCTTTTTAACTCCTCTTCCCACCACACTTTATTTTCTGCACGCAGAGTCTGAAAAGAACAAACCAAGAAGAAGGAAACAACAGTGGATGCTGCCCCCTCACTTCCTGTGCACAGGACCCCTTTTGACCTGGCCGTGAAAAGGTTGAAGTAACAGGCTGGAGAACTGGGACATGCTGTAGTACACTTTGTCATTCTTTCCAGCAACTTACTCTCTCCCGTTCCGAAAGAGGAATGACTAGATTACTTGCTGTTTATGTGTGTATGGGGTGGAAGGTGGGGACGGGCAACGGTCAATGCAATTTCTACACCACTTTGGGAGCACTTTACCCAAGAGCATGAGGTTGAACTTTACTGTGCCTCATCCAAGCAAACGTTTTGAGAGCATGCGTGTTTTCATCAGCGCTCGTGCTGCTTTCTCTCTGCCTCTAGACTGGCATGTCCAAAAGTGGACTCCTCTTGAAGCCTGGACCTGGAACGAAGCAGATATAAGGTCAATGCTGACACATGTACCTGCTTCATTCCCAATTCTGGAATAAGGCTTTCTAGTTGGTGTTCAGGTTTTGAGGGTGACGTCAGCCACAAAACTCACTAAACCACCTGGTGAGAGAGAAGGGGGAGCACAAAGTTTGTGACATGAGCACTGAACGAGTCTTCACCCCCCAGACCTGTGATGAGTAATGATAAGAGCATCTCACTGTCTCCTTTTTGGACTCATCCCCAACAATCACTTTATATTAAATGCAGCATACTTCTTGTATAATATGATCTTCCAACTGCCAACAAAGCAGCTAAGAATCTCCTGTCTTAAGGAGGTCTCTCCAAAGTGTTTTCTTTTCACTCACTTGCTTCAGAGACACCCATCATCAGAGATCCGGGGGACTTGGGGACTCCCCCAACAGTGGAAGAACCACACAATCTTATGTGAAGAGCAGACAGGTCGCTGGTAGATTTGAATGGTCGCAAGAATAACCCTGAGCCATTTGTGCTTTGTCTTGCATTCTCTCAAAGCAAATGGTTAGTACAGATTTTAATAAGTGTTGACATAAACTAAAGTTTTGAACAGGGCACAATACCTAAAAGTAAAATATTCATAAATGTTGGTTCGCTTATAGCTTTATGTTATTTTGGTTCATGATGATGATTTGTTTTTTAACTCGTATAATTTTTTAAATGATTATATGAGAGTGTTGTACCAAAACCCCCCTTTTGGAACTCTTTGGCTATGAAACACTCATAAGTATGAGCAATTTGAGCAGGTGACATCATATCACTGGATTCTCATAGCTATCATAAAACAAGGAGCTCAAATCAACAGACTATTATAACTGACAACAGAAATGTAATTGCAAGCTTTAAAATATGCTAATTCTTGCCTCCATATAGAAATAATAGCCTAAATCCTATATATGGCATATGTGTATGTGTTTATAATCTATTTTTGTAATAGGATAAAAAGATTCACTCCAAAAATATCACTCTCCCCTTTGACATTTATGAGTGATAGCAATAGTGTCAGGGAACATTAGTATACTGGTGAAGTACAGAGATGCTGCCAAAAGCATAACTTCAGGCTTTATTTTAAGGCGATTTGATGTATGGTCTGCTCCCTGGCCTAATTTAAATGACGCTTTATGTTAAATTCCTATACACTCACTGGTGATTATGTTGAGGCCTGAGAGCTCGTCCTCTTCATTTCTACAGGAGCAGGGTATTGCATAAAGCTCATTAAAAGCAATAGCGATAGCAACAGCAAAAAAACACAGTTGCTGTGGAGGCAGTTCTGACTCAAGGAGCCCCCACGTGAGTCTGAGTAGAACTTTTGGGTTCCTTCTGAGCAGAGTCTTTTAACTGTTGGTACTACCAAAGGACTTCATTTCACAAAAACAGGAAAAAATCCTCACAGCCATTGAGTCACTGTCAGCTCTTAGTGACCCGAGAGAACCAGGCGGGTTTGCCATGTGAGTTTCCAAGATGGTGACGCTTGATGGGAGTCAAAGCCTGTCTCTCTGCCACAGCGTGCGTGGTGGCTGTGAACATCTGAGCTTTCCGTCAGCAGTCCAACCTGTAACCACTGTGCCACCACCTTAAAAAGCGGATAGATGGTTGTGTGAATTGATGGAAAATAGATGAATAGACCCTTTTACAAAAAATGAAATATGTAATGTTTTTATAATGATACTAATTAGATCTATTTTAGAAAGACTATTTTTCATTTCAATATAAATAATTCCATATAAAGATCAAATTGTCATCGTCATATTAAAGCAGCAACCCCAAATGTTATTTCAAGGCTTCTTTTACTTGCCCCTTCTTTTATTCCTAAAGGTTCAGTAGTGATGAATCTTACTCTTCATGCCTTGAAAGGTTTTTCTTGAGAACTCATCCATAGTAACCCACAATGAGGTAGGGCTGGAGGTGAAGTCATAGACTATGGACAACTGCTTTTGTCCTATTCCTGAAGTCCTTCTTTACATGAAGGAACCAAGAAAATCAGATTCGACTGTGACACTCCAGGGAAGATTAAATGAGGCTGATAGTTGTTTTAAAGGCCTGGTCGAGTAGTGAGTTACCTCAAGATCAGCAATTGGAAAACTCTGTGTACTCCACAAGAAGAATACATCTTCTATTCCCATAAAGATTCACAATCATAAGTCCCCAGGTATAGTTCCATGAATTGGAATTGACTCATTCAATGGCAGTGGGTTTGGTTGGTTGTTTAGTTTATAATTGTCTTTATGAGAGTTTGATTCCATTAGTTTCCTAGACACATTAAGTATCAACTATCCTTTTTGGAAATAAGAGCCTTCCTTGGAAAATCTTACATTAATCTTGTACCCCTATCTTGCTATTATACTACTTCTATAGTGTTTAACTTGCTCCATATTCCAACCTTCATGATCTTGAATCCTCCCTTAGCTTCCATGATCTTACACCCATGATTTCCACGTATGTCTCAAACCATTCCATCTCAGCATCCATTACTGAATCTGAAATGTTAATTTTGCCCAAGGTCAGACCTTAGCTTTTCTAATTTTCTACTCTCTTCACTCTTTTCATACTCTTCCTCACTCCCATGACTTTATCTATTTATTTAGGTTCAATACTTTTATTGGGGGGCTCTTACATCTCTTGTCACAATCCACACATTCCTCCTGTGGGTCAAGCACATTTGCACAAGGCCCAATGTCCATCTGCAACCTTAATTCTTAACGTGTAGACAGGAGTACATAGTTCTATTCCCCTCTCATTTTATGTGTGTGTGTGCGTGTGCGTGTGTGTGTGTGTGCCTGTATTTAGGCCTTTATAAATGTCCTTTGCCTCCTGGTTCTTTCCTCTATTTCCTTTTTGCTTTCCTCTTGTCCCACCATTATGTTTGGCCTTTATTCAAGTTTAATAATTCTTCACTGCTACATGTGCTCTTGATTGAGCCCCTCTAGGTACCCTGCGATCTTCTTTCCTTCAATTTTAGTTCACTTATTGTTCCCCTGCCCCTTCTTTTCTCCTACCTCCCCTTCACTTCCATGATTTTAATTCTCAACTCTGATCTAGTAATTCCCAGCTCTATACATCTAGTCATAACCTCCTCAGCTCCAAACCTGTGGTTCTAAGTGACTGCCAGATATCTCCACTGGGTATACACACTCTGTCTTGGTTGGCAGGCGGTGTCTATCTGTCTTCTGTGCCTGGGATCTGAGAGTCACCCTTCCAGAGCTCAATAAACAGTAAACTAACATATTAAATGTGTCCATGTCTATTTCATGCCAGCTCTTACACTGGATTTGAAAAAACAAAAATGAAAGAGACAAGTCTTATCATGAAGAAACTTGCATTGTAAGACTTGGGAGAGACTAGCAAATGAGAAAGGACAAAAAAAGCAGCAGAAGTACAGAGCAAGAGTGACATTTAGGAGGTAAGTTTAAGGAAAAGATGAGGTTTTCATGTCCTATAGAGACTTATAGTCTCTGAAATTCACAGGGACAGTTCCACCCTATCCTTTTAGAGACTCTATGAATTGGAATCTATGACCAGCAATTTGGAAGAGAGCTACTTGTCCAACTGACTAGAAGATAGCCATATTTGTGCTCATTTTAAAGAAAGGTGACCCAACAGGATGCTCAAATTATAGAACAGTATCATTAATATCCATGCAAGTAAAATTTTGTTGAAGACAACCCAACAATGATTGCAGCAGCATATTGACAGGCCAGATGTTCAGGCCTGATTCACGAGAGGACATGGAACAAGATATATCTTTCCTGACACCAGATGGATCTTGGCTGAAAACAGATAATACCAGAAAGATGTTCACTTGTGTTTCATTGACTATGCTAACACATTCAACTGTGTGAGCCATAACAAATTATGGCTAGCTGTGAAAATAATGATAATCCCAGAACACTACATTGTGCTCATCATGCAGAACCTGTACATGGATTAACAGAGAGCTGTGCGAACAGAACAAGGGAATACTGCAAACCTTCAAATGAGGAAAGGTATATGTCACAGGGTTGCATCCCCTTCCTATACTTACTTAGTCTATATGCTGAGACCTAGACTATGTGAAGAGCAGTGGGACATCAGGGTTGGTGCTTATATGAAGAAAGATGCAGTACCAGATTTAAAGGAAGACTTATGAGCAACCTGGGATACACAGATGACACAATCCAGTTTGCTTAAAGGAAGGAGGACTTGAAGCACTTGCTGATGAAAATCGAGAATTGTAGCCTTCAATATGGATTGCAACTCACTTTAAAGAAAATTGAAATCCTTGTGGGTAGCATCATGGAAAATGGAGAAAACTTTGAATTTTGTCAAGTTTTTCATCTTCTTTATATCCATAACTAATAATGTTCATGGAAGCAATAGTCAAGAGGTCAAACAGTGCATTGCATTGGGTAACGCTTCTACAGAAGAGCAAGGATGTCACTTTGAGGCCTGATGCGTGCCTGACCCAAGCCAACGTATTTTTCAATTGCATCATAAGCATGTGAAAGTTGGACAATGAATAAGGAATCCATCCATTTGAATTAAGGTGGTGGCCAAGAACACTGAAAGTACCACGGCTGCCAAAGGATAAACAGATCTCTCTTGGAATCAGTGTAGCCAGAAGACTCCTTAGAGGCGATAATGGCAGGCTTTTATCACACATACATTGGACAAGTCAGAAAAGACCAGTGTCTGGAGAAGTTTGTCATGCTTGGTAAAGTCGCGGGGCAGTGAAAAAGAGGAAAGACTCTGACAAGGCGGACAGACACAGTGGCTGCATCAATGGACTCAAACCTAGACCATTGTGAGGATGGCCCAGAGCAAGGCAATGTTTAGGTCTCCCGTACATCAAGTTGTTATGACTCAAAAATCAAATCAACAGCATTTAACAATAACAAGTTGGAATTGACTTGATGGCCGTGAGTTTAGGAGGGTGAGGGGGGTGGAGTAGGGGAAATGTAGGAGACAGGAAAGTGTGATTTCAAATAAAGATATCGAGGAAGAGACAGAGCAAACTGGGCTTTGGAAGGTGAATAGAAACTCCCAGTAATAAATGGAGCGGCAGGAGGGAGGGCTTTAAAAAAGCAAACAAACCAAACTCTCCCACCACCTTCCCCAAGAAAAGTATGAGAAAAGGCACAGAGTGTAATGGTACAGTTTATTTTCTTTGTGCACATAGTTGGAGCTCAGAACTGGTTCTAAGCTTTGTGTGCTTATAGTATTCTGTGTGTTTGGGAAAGGGAAAGCATGGTAGTAGAAACTGAAAGAGTAATCTGGGTTCGTGTCATGAAAGCAGATGTTTGTTTTATTCACCTGAATGAAATGTACTTTGTACTTCCTGTAAGAAGGTAGACTAATAAATTTCAAGGCTAACATTTACTTACGTATTTACAAAATAATAAAAGTTGACATCAAATTGGAAAGAAAATAAAGCCTGTGTGACTTCCTGCCACACACCAAAGAATTGCATTGCAGTGAAATAAATATTAAGTGAGCCAATAAGCGGTGGATTCTATCCCAAGCTTCATTGCTTCTTGGCCAGCTCTAGACTAAAAGGCAAGTCAGGTGAAGTAGAAGAAGGGGGCTGGGGAGGGGGTGGAAAGGAAGAGGATGAGAAGACGGAAGTGAAGTAAGAGGCATTGAGGAAGAAAAGGAGGAGAAGGAAAAAGAAAAATCCATGTTATTATTGTTGTTAGGTGCCATTAAGATGTTACCTCAGGGGAAAAAAATACTGCCTAGTCCTGTGCCATCCTTACCAATGTTCTTACGGATAAGCCCCTTTTTGCAACCACTGTGCCAGTGCATCTTTTCATGGATCTTCCTTTCTCTCGCTGCCCCTCTCCTTTAATGAGCATGATGTCCTGGGCCTGATCTTTCCTGACATGTCCCAAGTATGTTGAAGTGAACGCTAGCCATTGTTGCTTCAAAGGAGAATGCTGGCTGTACTTCTTCCAAGAGATATTTGTTTGTTCCTCTGTCAGTCCACATGAACTTCAATATTCCCCAGAGCCACAACTGAAATGCACTTATTCTTTTTCTATCCAGCTTTGACAGGCATATGAGGTTATTGAAAATACCATGACTTAGGACAGGCACACCTTCGTGCTCAAAGTAATGTCTTGCTTTGCAACACTGAAAAAAAAAGTCTCGGGCAACAGATTTACCAGCAATGTGTC
This sequence comes from Nesogale talazaci, assembly GCA_004026705.1. Classification (NCBI taxonomy): domain Eukaryota; kingdom Metazoa; phylum Chordata; class Mammalia; order Afrosoricida; family Tenrecidae; genus Nesogale; species Nesogale talazaci. The sequence goes on from PVJH01028782.1 coordinate 22,750, forward strand.
TTTTGATATCTTAATTTCTGCTTCCAAGACACTGACTGTGGATCCAAGCAAGAGGAAATCCTTAACAAATTCAACCTTTTTTCAACCTTAACAAATTCGACCATCTTAATGATGCTACCTATTGATCTATTCACAAGGATAGCTGCCTCTAAAATTTTTGTCAAATGTTCTCACTCTGAGGTAGTATCAGCAGAACAGTAGATTTGTATTAAACAAACTTATTGTTCCTGATCTTTGCATACATATCTTACCAGAAATGTAAAATCTGGACAGATATAGCTGCTTTTAGTCTGCTAGCCTAAGTAGACAGAGGAGGATAGCCACCATTTTCCGAGATCAACTTTACCCTGAAACTGACTGGAAAATGATTTTTGAAATCTAAGCACTTCCTCTTTTCTTAGGTAAAGCAGGGTTATTTTCTTTTCTTTTCTTTATTTATTTATTTATTTTTTTTTTTTAGACATCACTGCCCTGGTGGTGGGAGTAGGAGGCCCAGCCTTTGCTCCGTGGAGCTGGAATCGAACCTCCATCCCAGTGGGCCGCAGTCCCGCGCACAACCACTACGCCACCGGGGCTCAGCCGGTTATTTTCTTTTTAAAGGATTCACCAACAATAGCTTTTTAAAAGGTGATGTGAAAATTTGAAACACCCTTTAAACCCAGACAATGCATACCGTTAAGGATCTGGTGGCATAATGGGCTTCACAAATAACTGCTATCAAGGACAATTGTTCAAATCCACCAATGCCTCCACTGGAGAAACATGAGGCTCTCTACTCTGGTAAAGATTTAAAGCCTGGGAGACCCAAAAGGACAGTTCCACCTTGTCCTATCAGGCCCCTGTGAGTCAAAATTGACTTTGTGGTAATGAGTTTTGGGGGCTTATACGTACCATTGAAACAAAGGCGGTGTTTTACCAAGAGAAGTGATACATATGCCTCCAAGAGTCAGGGTTCAAGAAATGGAGCATCAGGTAGAAAGAAAATGTTTTGAACATGATGATGGCAGCATATGTACAAATGTGCTTGACACAATGGATGGGTGTGTGGATTGTGATAAGAGCTCTAAGAGCTCACAATAAAATTTCTTTAAAAAAGAAAGGGAACAGACTGATCCAGATAGTGATGATCATGAAAACCATGTGATAGACTCTGCATTTGCTTATTTTCATTTGCGGAGCAAGAGAACAAGGCCTTGGAGATTGGACTTCTACGTGTTACTTCCCAAAAGGGTAGGGATAATGTCAATATGAAATGACTGCTGATGAGCAGCAAAAAAGAATTTCCCTTTTTCATAAATAGTTGTGTGGCACACATGACAGTCTACCTTTTCTTTCAGCCATTAGGGCTGGGTTGTCTGAATAATGTGTTCGTATTGAAAAAAATTCTACTGAAAGGCTTCATAAATGTAAGAAATAAACAAAAATCCCAACTTGCACCTCAAGGGACACTTAGAGGTTTACAAATAAATTTAGAGAATTCCAGAAAGGAACAGTGACATTAGAGTGGTGTATTTAAGGGAGATGCAATTCAAGGGAATTTGCCAGATTCAAGAGGAACTACTCTGTGTTCTATCCAAGCTGAACATTCCATTTTTACAAGGGCTCCTTTGTTGTCATGTTTATACACAGACTAATAAATGCTTGACCTTTTTTAGTGATGAAGGAACAGTCTGTGCCTCAGGAGCATATTATTTCAAGAAGCACAACTGAAGAGAAAGTCCAAACCCCTCTGGGACACATGGACTAAATATTTTGATATTGGAACCACATGGGGGAAAGGCAGGACTTAGGAAACGCAAATGGAGGCCTGATGAGGGAACCTGGAAACAGCACTGGTCTTCAAAGCTGTTTCCAGGTAGTTCAGCTGTGTAAGGAGCTGAAGATGGATCTCGTGCACAGAGGGAATCAAAATGAGCTGACCATTGATCTTGGTCTATTGTGAAACACATGAGGAAGATTAGTGTGGTCTAGTGTAAGTGTTGGTTTCTCAACTTTGGGGTAATATCAAAACTGAACCAGTATCAATTAAGCTTTTACTTTTTACCCAGAGCTAAGGTATTTTTACAAGTTAGCTAGCTTATTTAACTGTCATGTCAACTTTATAATGCAGGCAATAGCATTGCCAATCCAACTCTTTTTCCTATATAGAAGCAGTGACTGAGCGTGGTTCAGTAACTCCAGAGGTGACAGAGTTTAGAGTTCTGATGGGAGCCCAGTTAGTCTGATGTCTGAACCAAAGTTCTCATACTGACTACCAGTGGATTTAGCACTCACTGTGAACCCCCGATAGGAACATTAGTGGCGTAATGGGTTAAGAGTTGGCCTGCTAACCACAAGATCAGCAGTTCAAAATCACCAGCTTCTCCTTGGGGAAAAGAAGAGGCTTTCTACCTCCTGTGAAGATTTATATCCTTGGAACCCCTCTTTGGGTGGCTTTGAGTCCAAATGGACTCTATGGCAATAGATTTGGTGGACTTCAGTAGACTTTCACTAAGGCTCCTTGTGGTCCAGTGGGTTGTGTTGGGTTGAAAGGCCTGACAGTTCAATGCCATTAGCAGATTGAGAGAAGGATGAAGTTGTCTGCTCCCATAAAGATTTACAGCCTTGAAAATCTTAAGCACAAGTTGTCCTGTCCTATAGGTTTGCCATGAGCTGGAACTGACTACAAACTGTGGATTTGATTGCTTGCTTTTGCTTTAAACTTTTGTTTTCCTTCCTCTCCAACCCAGCTTTATTCCTTCCCTTCTGATTCTGAGCTATCAGTTGTCATCTCGTTGACCTTTTGACTCATGATAGCCTGTACATAACGGAATGGAATACTATGAAATGCAACCTGTTGCATCATTGCTATAACAGGTTTCAGATCTGATCCTTGTAATCATAGGTTCTTATTAGCTAATTGTCAAAAGTACATAACCAAACCTTACCTTCCAGTCTATCTTAGTCAGGAAACCAGATTGAAACTTCTTCATTATGAGTGCAATGTGTAAACCCCCATGGCATGAAATGCATTAGCCAGAAATTGAACCTGGGTCTTATGCAAGGATAGGGAGAATCCATGCCTGAATCATCAAAACCTGCAGCATCCTAAACATGAGATGCTGTTAAATTAAAGGTGAACTCTAGAGCACCCTAAGTATCTGTGTAGGTTCTCTTAAAGAACTGCAAGTATTTGGCTGTTTTAGAAATACTAAATCCCTGGCAATCACTACAATGGGACAGACTTAAAATGTGGCATTTCATGATCACCTGTGCAGTGTTGATTGTAGTATCATATTTTTAAGAATCACTTAAAAATACTAATTGATGTTTGGCAGTTTATTTATTTGGGGGGGGGGCATCACTGCTCTCCGGTGGTGGGAGTAAGGGGTCCAGTCCCACTGCTGGAATTGAACCTCCATCCCAGTGGGCCGCAGTCCCACGCACAACCACTACGCCACCGGGGCTCAGCCCTTGGCAGTTTATTTTTAAGACTTTAAAATTATTTCACAGATGACTCCAAAAACCTTAGAAACCAGTTATGAAATATGGCACTCCAAGTAGAAGGCTGAAACCACAGATAGAGAAGCAAGGACCATGTGAGAGCTATGAGTAACAGGAACTGATTGGCCCTGCTGCTGGGCATAATGAACTCCTACCTGCACTCCGTGACACACCATGCAAGGCTGATGGCTTCTCCAAGACTGTTCAGACAGGCAGATGCCAAGTGGGAGTAACAATGTGCACTTCAAGGACTTCAGTAGATCTAGGGGTGTCTGCCCCTTCCTGTGAGTCAGGACCAGTTTGGCCTCCAGACCTCCACCCCTACCCAGAAACTGAAGCCTTGATTCTCTTTCCTCTACTTCCCCTGCCCCATCCCACAGCCTGTTTTCAGAAGCAATCAGGCAAATATCTTCCTTCTGAACAGTTGAATGTGCAACTCTCCCAAAGGGAGTTCTGTTCCACAGGAATTCAAGCCTCAGAACTAAGGGATTACAACAAGGTTCCAAAGTAGAATCAGCAGTGTGAGAAACCCAAAACGACTCGTTGCCTTCTTTGTTCCACAAATGATCTCATCTTACTTCTCCCACCTTCTCTATGCTGGGTAGTGACGGTGAGGGGTGGGGTGGGTGGGGATCTTAAATTCTTCCTCTAAAGCCCTCTCAATCTCTTCCAGTTGAGAATATTTTTTTGAGTAACAAGTACATCATGTTAGCGGTCATC
>PVJH01028783.1:0-26885 GCA_004026705.1 Nesogale talazaci
TTAATGCCTGATGTATCTTGGCAGGAAGCAGAGAACAGCAGCAACAACAAAAATATGTTTATTTGTGTTTTATTGACTTTGCAAAGAAATTTGACTGTGTGAATCATAACAAACAATGGATAACCTTGTGAAACAGTAGGAATGCCAGGACATTTCATGGTGCTCTTCTTGAACTTATAGATTGAGCAAGGCCATAGATGCATTGAGCGGCCACTGTGGCTACAGCAATGGGTTTAAACAGAAAGTTGATTGTGAGTATAGCACAAGAGCAAGCTGTGCCTAGTGACATCGCACAAAGCAGTGTGTAGTCACTATGTTGTGGAACCCCCTCAAGGGCAATAAGAACGACAACCAGAGCCACAAGAACACTATCAACAGAATTCCTTAGGCTGCAGGCAGTTGAGTGCAATTTTACTATGTCACCAAATGATAATGATTTCTCTGAAGTTCAAAAGATGCATATGTAAACCATGAATATACGAATGGATTTGGGGTTCACAATTATTACTAAGCCCCATATAAGGAAAGTTAGGTGTTATGACATGCCTGCACTAGAGACTTGCCCTCATAAAAGATCACTAAGGGCAGAGTAAAAAGGGGGAACTGATCACAAGGATTTCATATAACCTCCTCTCTGGGGTATGGACAACAGGGAAGCGGGAGAAGGGAGACTTAGCAAAGTGTACGATTTGATAAAATAATAATCTAAAATTATCAAGGGTTCATGAGTTCAGCAGGAAGGCGGGGGGTGAGGAGCTAATACCAGGGGCCTAAGTGGAAAGGAAATGTTTTGAGAGTGATGATGGCAAACAATGTGCTTTACATGGAATGGATGTATGGATGGATTGTGATAAGAATGTATGAGACCTCAATAAGATGATTTCTTTAAAAAGATTACTAAAGATAATTGATAGGATAGCAAAATATGGTGAAGAGACCAGATGATGCCTAGTTATCAGAAAACATAGACAATCTGGCTTTAAAGATTTTTCCTAAAACAAGTAGCCATCTAAGTGAAGTGTTAAGTAAGGCATCCAGGAAACCTTGATAGTAATTCTTAAAGTAGCCTCGATGACCTAGTGGTTAAAGAACACAGCACCAAAATGAAAGATGTGTGGTGTGAATCCACCCATCTCTCTGTCAGATAGAGATGAGACAGACTGTTTCTTAATGACTGACAGCACTGCAAAGCATATGGGAGCAATTATTCTCTGCCATGTATATTGTTGTAAGTTGGATTGCTCTGTAACATTTTAAAGAGGTCTTGTGGAGCAGATTTACCCAGTGGAATACATTGCTTGATTTGTTTTCTATCTGCTTTCTCCATGAGCATTGATTGTCGAGCCAAATAACAATAAATCCTGGGCAACTTCAATTTTTTCCCTCATTTATCTTGATGTTTTCTATTGGTCTAGATGTGAGGTTCTTATTTTCTCTTCATTGGGTTGTTACCAATCTTAAAGGCTGCAGTGTTCATTTGTTAGGCCATGTTAAGTTGCTTCTGATGCACAGAATCAAATACTGCACAGTTAAATGGCCCCTTGGATGTTGTATTGGTTAAATTAATTATAGGAGTGGATTGAAAAATCTTTACTACCAGAGCTGCTGACTGGGTTCTAATCTTTTGTCTTATGATTAAGAGTTCTTTTGTGCCACCAAGACTCATTTTATGCTATTGGGGGGGGCATCGCTGCCCTCTGGTGGTTGTGGGAGCTATACAGCCATGCTCCTGGAGAGCCGCTGCTGGATTTGAACCGCCAAGCTAGTGGCCCGCAGTCCCGCACTCAACCACCTAGCCACTGGGGCTCAGCCCTTTATGTTATTTTTAATATATGATAGGGTAGCAAACAAACAGCTGATCAAAACAATTTATTTTCAAAGGCATGTATTTTTTTCTTTAACAAAACAACCTTGTTATCTTTAAAATAGTCTCCATTATACTTAATACATTTGTCAAATCTGTGATTCCATTCTTGGAAGTATTTTTCAAACTTATCAGTTGGGATGGATGACAGAACCCCCTCCCCCCTGCCTTTTTTATCTCCTATTCTAAGTCACCAATTCACCGACTTCTCATATCCCTTTTCATTCACAGAAACACAATGCAAGAGTGCAAAGTAAAGTCAGTTGACATAAAAGACATGCTGTTTGGGGTCAAAACTGTTACAATGAAATGAGTGCATGAGCCGGCTCACTGCAGTGGTGGCAAAAGCAAACCCTGGTCTACCACAAATCAGTCCATTTTTGGTTGCACCTGGTTATGCAATCTTTTCTGATCCTCTAATTCAGCAGTTCACAGCCTGTGGGTCATGACCCCTTTGGGAGTCAAATGACCTTTTCCTAGAGGTTGCTCTATTCATAACAGTAGCAAAATTTCAGTTATGAAATAGCAACAGAATTATAGTTATGAGATCACCACAACTAGAGGAACTGAATTAAAGGGTCATTGCATTAGGAAGGTTAAGAACCATGACTCTAAATAGAAAGTTTGATTATCAGGGTGAACTGGTGGAAAGAAGACCAAATGTACTCTCCCCCTCACATCAACGGAACACATGGTCATTGTCTTGATCTTTGATTTCACTTGACAAGCTTTTGTGGGAGAAGGGGATGATGGAATCTTCCACTGCCTTGATCGATATTTGCTTTCACCGTCTATTTCAGAATAGTATCATGTCCAGTCACCATTAATGATCTTGGGAGAAAAAAAGTCTGGGTCACTTTGGAGCTGTTCTTTCAAAGCATAGTCTGTTACCACTTAATTCTTTTTCCTGGTCACTCGGAACCCAAGCCACCAATTTTGTGACCCTTCTCATTCCTATATATTCTGTTAAAGTTAGCTCAACTGACTTTCAAGGTAGTCTGAAAATCTTCCCCATCTCTTCAATGTTCCGTAGTCAATCTTCAGGCACACACACACAAATTTTGTTGCCATTTTGTGCCTTTCAAGAGGTTGAAAAATGCCCCAAACGAGGCTTGTCATCAATTTATATTTCACCTTTTTTGAAATGAGAAGACCACTCTGTCACTTGAGCTTTTCCCATAGTGCTGTCCTTGTAAGCTATGTTCAACATCACAACAATTTCTGCGACATCTGAACAGGAAATAAAATTAGATAGCTACATGATGTTCTCCTAAATAAGCCATTGTGATGAAAGATGTTCAAAAGCAACTGCTTTTAGGGAATAATTCACTATGACCAGAAAGAATCTTCCCAAGTGACAATACTGGGTTCACTAACTCAGAATAAGTTGTTGGAAGCTTGCCTAGATGTATTACTGTGGAAGTATCAATTGATAGAAATACAGGAAAAACCTTATTGACAAAATCAACTAAATACCATCTTGTTTATACCTTATGCAAACCAGATTATGGATAATGGATTGCTCTATTAAATTACTGTTTTAGTTTCCTTGAGATGAATTAGCAAATAGCACAAGATAGACAACTTTAAAAAGCACAGATGTACTCTCACATTTCTGAAGGCTAGAAGTTCAAGTGTAGGACTTTATTACATAGACCCCCTCATAGAGCATTGAGAAGTAACATTCTCATAATGGGTCTATCAATTTCTGGTGAATATTTGCAGATGTATCATGTTTTAAGATACAGAAGGCACCCCAAATCTAAAATATACTTTAAGAGGAACATGTGTTACATTTTTAATAAAGCAGACAACACAAAGATAAAGGCACTGACAAAAACACATCAGCATAGTTACTGGTGGGATTACAGAGGGAAAAATGATACCATAATTGGAAGTGTGCATTATGCTAGATAGCAACATTTATAAGATTGGTTCAGCCATAAGATCAAAGCAGTCAAACTATGGCTAACATTGATAAGACCCTACCACTCCAATTCCCATGGAGGGCACACACAGCCAAGACTTTGAAGGCTAGGCAATTTTTTCATGGGCCTGATATTGGAGTAACAATAATCAGTTTTTTTAATGCATACTCGGTCTGCAAACATTGAATTCATACTGCGTGTTAATAGATGAGACACAATGGAGGAGGACTATGCAGTGGCTCAAATAGATTCCAGGCTTCCACATTTTATACTTTTTAGTTTGCTTATTATAGAGTTAAGAATTACTTCAGAAATTGACACAAAACATATTTGTGTAGATGGACACTTGGATGGAGTGATTTTTTTTATCAACTTAAACTGATTATAATTGGCACTGAAATAAAGAAATAGAATTTTACAGCTATGTGGGGACAAGCCAGAGGTTGCTACAAGTAATGATCTGTCCCTAAACTGACCTTCAAATAGGCATTAGTCTAATTTATCACAGCATAAATTACTGAAGATATTTAAATATATCATCTTACATAATGGATATATGCACAGAGTCGCTGTACTCAAAAGAAGTAGCTGACATTCAAACACTCGAAGAGGTAGTACATGAGTAAAAGTTATTGGTACTTTAGGAACAAATTTCTACTCCACTGAAAATGGTCACCATAAGCAAAACCCCTGGATTAATGGAATAGCAATTGAAATGTTTCAGCAAGCTAATGAAGGGTTGAAAGTACTCACTCCTCTCTGCCAAATAATTTGGAAGAAAGCTATTTAAATAATTGATTGGAAAAGATCCATATTTCTACCCATTCTACAGAAAATCTGTTGACACAACAGATATTCAAATTATATGATAAGGTCATTGCTAGCATATACATGAAAACTTTTCCTTAAGATGACCAAAAAATGATTGCATCAGCACATTGACTGGGAACTGCAAAGTTTCAAGCTGGATTCAGAAGGGAACATGGAACAAGGGATATCACTGGTGACATAAGATGAATCTTGGCTCAAAGCAAAGAATATCAGAAAGATAGCCCCTTGTCTTTTATTGGCTGTACAGGGACATTCAACTTTGTGGATCATAGCACATTATGGAGAATCTTGAGAAGAATGGGAATTCCAGAACACTTCATTGTGATCATATGGAGCTTAGACCCGAAACAAGAGGCAGTTATAGGAGCAAAACAAGGGGATACGGCATGGGTTATAGTAAGGAAATATGTGTATTAAGATTGTTTCCTTTCACCATTATTTTCTATCTATATTCTGAGGAAATCATCCAAGTAGCTGGCTTATATAAACAAGAATGTGGCATCAGGAACAGAGGAAGGATTGTTAACAACCGGACATGCAAATGACACAACTTTACTTGTTGAAAGAGAGCAGGACTTGAAGAACTTGATGATGAAAATCAAGGATTACAGGATTCAGTGTGAAACAAATCTCAATGTAAAGAAGACCAAACCCCTGAAAAACTGGGTCCATAAGTAGCATCATAGTACATGGAGAAAAGCTTGAAATTGTCAAAGATTTCATCTTGCTTCATTCACAATCAATACTTTTGGAAGCAGTGATCAAGAAATCAAAGAACACACTGCATTGAATAAATGTGCTGCACAAGACCTCTTTAAATCAGATATTAATTAGCTAAAGTTTATTGTAAATGTGTCCTTAGTAATATTCATGGTGATTGAAATATATTAAAATTTAAAATTTGATAGTAAATTTGGCATTATTTTGTTAACCTAGGTAGACTAGAGAAACAAGTCCATAGACACTCATATGTGTATAAAGAGTTTGATATATAAGAGCAATTGGGCATTAAGAAAACATCCCAGCCCACTCCAGTCCAAAGTTGTAAATCTGATAGTAGGTCATATGTCCAATACAAATCTATATGCCCTCTTCAGACTCACGAAACACATGTAATGACACCAAGAAAATCACAGACCAGTGGATGAAAAGTGCTGTGTAGGAACAGCTCAGCACTGGCGGGGATCTCCCCATGGCTCCTCCACTTTCCAGGGCTAAGTCTACCATAACTATCCAGTGGCAGTGGAAGCATCTCAGCACTGGCAGGAGCCTCTCTGTGGCTTCTCTGTCTCAGACTTCTGGTTCCATCAGGGTAAGCCCATGTGACTTCTCTTGATAGTCTCAGAGAGTCAGCTTTGTGTCTTGTTGGTAGAACATCTCCAAGAGACTGAGAAGTGATTCTTTGATCAAGGGAGAAATACTGCCAGATTTCCCATAATTCTCCAAAGAGAAGGCCATGTCCACAAATAATTCTCATTAGCTATCTCCAGATTCATAGGCTAGACTCCACCCTCACACCCTTCATTCTGAAATTGACACCAGACTATGTGACTGCCACACATGTGCGCCTGGAACATGAAACAAGTGATAAATGGATGTGTATCTTATCCTATTATCAAATTCATTTACAAAAATGTGCTCTTCTCAGCCCTTGAGCCTTACAACCCTTTGACTGGTCCTAATTCTATGAAATGGTTAAAGTTTCCAAGTAAATTGAGAAGGTGAAAGAAAATCAAAAAAATAACTGAAGTTATTTTTCTTGGAAAAATCACACAAAAATGTTAGTCACCTCTGAGATTTGCTAAAAATGTAACTCATAGAATTTAGAAATTTTATGCTGTTAATGAGTGCATTTATTTATCTTATTTACATATCTAAAAATTACCTTACAAATCTGAGAAACACACACACATACACACAAGCTTCCAGAACAAACAAAAGATAAGTACAAGTGTTTTCTGAAGTTAGCCAGTCAACATGAAAGCAAAAAGTCTTGATTTAATCTAGCTTCTAAAGATTACTGAGTCATTTCTCACAATTGTTTAAATCTTTAAAAAGAGAGTTATGGTGGCAATGTGACAAAATTCAAGCAAAGCTAGAAACAACAGTGTAGTGTATGCTTTTGGAAAAATACGTGGAGGAGTTCAATCTCAAAATTCTGAAAAATAAAAGGAATTTTGCTTAAGCAATATGAAGAGTTGGTCTATTTTTGAATAATAATTGCATTGACTAGACTTCCTTATATGTTGATAGATAGTTTTCTATTATAGACAGCATTTTATTTCAAAACATATCTCAAAATGTTCTTTTTGACAATGAAAGCAATACCATTCCTCTTGAATCTACTATTTCTGGCATACTAAATAATATCACTGCTTGATTCAAAATGGCAATTTCCAACCCATTTTGGCTCATTAATACTTATGATATCCTTGTTATGCATTCCATTTCAGTTTTTGTGACTTCTAACTTCCTGGGTTCATATTTTGTCCATTCCAAATTACAATAATTAACAGAAGTTTCTTCTCATTTTGAGTTGTGCCTCATCAGCAAATAAAAGTCCTGAGGGCTTTACTGCACCGCCATGGTCCGGGATGAATCTATTGTGAGAAGGGACCTCTTCCTTAAGTAGATTCTGAGTGCCTTATAATGTGAGCATTAATCTTCTGTCACTCTCTCTCATACTGTTCTCCTTCTTCTCCTGAGACTTTCAGTGGTTACTTCTCCGGATATGGACAACCCATTCCTTTTCTGTGCCCTGTTTTCATTCGGGGGGCGCTGCTGAAATCTGCTCCCTCTGGGACCCTGCTGGTATCTGAACACAAGGGTGACTTACTGCCCAGCAAGACACAAGTCACCACAGTACAATAAACTGTTAGGCATGTGGGAGTTAATGTAAAAATAAAATTTTAAAATGATGACATTTTTCTGAGGACACTTTTCTTGCCAGGGATCCCTGGTGGTATAAGGGTTCCGAGTTGGGCTGAGATCCATGTGGTTGGCAGTTCAAACCCCGAACAGTTCTGGAGACAGACTGGGGTTTCTCATCCTATGGACAGGTGGAGTCTGGGAAGCTCACAGGGGGCTGTTTGAGTCAGCATTGAGTTAGACACAGGGAGAAAAGACAAGGTGTAATAACGCAGTGCAACAGAAATATAAAGGCTCAACAACAAGTTCTTGAAAAACGGATTTTTAATGTACTTTATGAACCACCCAGGGTTGCTGACAAACTTTGACTGAGATCCTCTAGGAGGTGAGGTCTCCTTTTAGCAGTCAGCTCTTAGCCTCACAAGAATGTTGAGCATCTTCCAAAATGAGGGGCTCATCTGCCGGCACTATATCAAATACTGCTGTTTCTTTCTACTGGGAATTTAGATGAATTCTCTCTTATGCTGACCACCATGGCCTTCTTCCTCATCAGTTTTAATCTGGAATTCCACTAAAGTTCCCCCCTTCCAGGTGATCCTGCTCCTTTTTGAAATGCCAGTAGCACAACTCCAGCAGCACAGCAACATGTAAATCAACACAGTATGTCTAGATAAGGTGTTCTTTCTTTAGGCTCACTTGCCATTAGCTGTAAGATAAATGACACGCATTTTTAAATTCCTAACTTTAAAACTAGAACATAATAAATATAGACATAATATAGACACAATATGGGAAAATATAGACATAATATGGGAAAAATATTGAAGTCAAATTTTACCCAGCATGCTGTAGTAGCATAAACATAATATATCATTGTAATCTAGTCTTGAGATGGAGTGGATTGTAAACAACCTACGTAATCTCTAATATTAAGAGAAAACATACAAACTATGACTAATTTATAACCTTATAAAGGCTTAATATATTAATCTTTGATGCCTCACTAGTCCTTATTCTCTGACAGGAACAGGAGAAAGTCATATATAAAACCAGATGTCAATCAGCTCATTGCCTGAAATAAAGTGCTATCAAATATGTATGTCTTTTTAGGCTTGTACATTCTCTGAGGATTGAGAGTCACCGAGATTCTGCCTGTGTCCATCCTTGGACCATGGCTATGAAAACTCTCTGTCAAAATCCAATCCAGGTCAAGCCTTCTTCTTCTGATAACTTATTAAAGATAAATGTCTTACTATAAGGAGTTGAACTCTAAACACTGAATAAAGATTTTAATTGTATTAGTTAATTTTGATAATCAGGTTATAAATTAATATTGAAGCTTTACTACTGTGTCTTGCCAAAATTTCTTTGCAAATGGCTGAGGATTATAAAGCATGGAAAATCTGTGTATTTCTTTATGTTTAAAACAAAATCCTATATGAAAATAGATGATACTGATTTCACAAAGTGTCACAGAAATGATACCTAAAAGAATGCACATTGTTGGTAGATACCTGTAAGCTGGTTCAAGTTCAGAGCTATACAGAAGATTTTCAATAATTACTTTCACTGAAGTAGGCAGCTGATATAATTGTTGTTATTCTTCTTAGTCTGGAAATTCCACTGAAACTTGTTTACTGAAGGTGACCCTCTTGGCATTTTAAGTTCCAGTAACATAGCTTCCAGCATCACAGGAACACATAGTGACCATAGTACAATGAACTGATATACAAGTGGCAAACATGCATATGCCCCTACTGAAAGCGCCATGACTTAGAACAGGTGCGCCTTGGCCTCAGAGTAATAGCCTTTCCTTTCCACACTCTAAAGAGGTCGTGTGCCGCACGTTCATGCAATGCAATGTGTCCTCTGATCTCTTGGCTGCTGCTTCCCTAAGTACTCATTGTGGATCCAAGCAAGATAAAATCTTTGACGCATCAACCTTTTCTCCATTTATCAAGATGCTACTTATTGACACAGCGATGAGGGCTTGGGTCTTCTATATGCACTCAGTTGTAATTCATAGTAAATGCTACAATCCTCATCTCTCAGCAAGTGCAAGAAGTCCTTTTCACTTTCAGCAAGCAAGGTTGTGACATCTGCACATTGAAAGTTGCTAATAATCCTGCTTCCAACCCTGCTTCCATATTCCTCCTAAAAGCCAGCTTCTCTGATGATTTACTCAGTGTGCAGACGGAATGCATTTGGTGAAAGAACACAACTCTTACGCACACCTTCCTGATTTTAAACCATGCACCATATCCTTGTTCTGTTAGCACAACTGCCTCTAGATCCATGTACAGGTAGTTACATGAGCACAAGTTACATGGTAGTTAGGGATTATGTAAACTAGACTCTTATGATTATGGGCAGAGTCAAATTTATCAATTAAGTGGTAGCTTGATAATACTTCCTTGGGTTTGTCATCTTTGTAGGAGAGGGAAGGAATTGCCTTCATGGAGAATTGCCTCTTTCTCTGCCAACTTGGTCTTCATCTTCATTGATGCATCAATGGGACTCTGTCTGCCTCCAGGCACACAAAACCTCATGTGGGCCACACAAACCTTCTTGCTCATGGTACCCTGCCATGTTTCTGAGGACCTTGAATCCATGTGACTGTACACTCACTGGCATGTGATCTCCCTGCTTCTGAGTCTAAAGAGGTACCTGCTAACATTGAATCTATGTAATTGACTTGGCCTGGGCTGGCTGACTTCTTGATATAAAGTTCTTTGTTGTGCATCAATGAGTGTCAATGTATTTATTTCTCTAGAAAACCTGCCTAACAAAACAATGTTGTATTCTGGGCTTCCCATTCTTCTCAAGGCTATCCATAGTTTGTCATCAATAGGAAAAAAGGTAGATTGAGTGTTGAGGCATGTTTGACTTCTGCCTTGTGATAGTCAGCCTTGAACTGATGTGGGGATTTTTTTTTCTCTCTATTGAACCAAAGAAGTCAAATGTGGCCTTCTGATCTTCTTATCACATGTAAACGGATACTTATGAATTTCAATTTGTAATTATTTAAGTAGAAATTAGGATTTGATTTTGTCAAATAATTTACCTGAGACTATTGAAAGAATAGACTGTTGTTTGCCTTAAAATAATAATAAAAATATCTACTCTGTCTCATCAAGAAATTTATATCACAAGATATATTTTAACATTTTTAATCCTACTGTGGAGGTCACAACTCATGGAATTTAGGTAAAATTTTGGTCATGTGTAAAGTTTGATTTGCTAAAGTGAGTCCACTAACTTAGTACATTAATCACTTTTGGCCAAAATAAGCACAATCAATTTCAGTGTGATAGGAAGTATTAGGATGGTGTTGGCATTAAACTTGCTATTTTTGACTCATTTCTGACTCACAAAAGCCCTGAGTTCCCAGGGTTTTGAGAACTATGAGGACAGATTGTCTCCTCTTTCTGCTGAAGTTATTGATATTAGTGGGGGGTGGGAGGAATAATGTCCTTGGCTGGGTTGAGTTGTTGAAAACTGAGATTGAGACTAGTGAGTCTTCTTAAATGCACATCTATGGAAGAGAACTAGTGGAGGAAGGATTGACAGAGGAAGCAGTTTGCTTATGAAGTAACCTCAGTGGAGACTACAGTCAACCTTATGTGGAATTTTGAAACTCTTTATTGGAAGTAAGGGTACTAATTGGGTGATAAGGAAAAAGAACAAGTGATTATTTTCATATAGATAATCTTTGTAGAGGACTGACATCTGAAAATGTTCTAAAGAGGAATTCCCAGATGCTGAAAGGAAAAATAAACCATTTCTTTTAGGAATGTGCAGTATAATCTCACTGTCCCTTCAAAAGAGAACAGACTTCCTTTCCTCTTAATTTTAGCTAAATGAGATCCAGTTTGCTCTCCTGCTTTCTAAAACAATAAGATAACATACTTGTGTTGTTTTAAATCAGTACATTTATTATAATTTTCATTAGAAAAAATGAATAAATTGGAATATAAGTGTAAACATAAGATGCTTGTGTCCTGGTTTGAGTGCATTAGCTTCAGTCTGCAATCACATGAGAATAATTTTTGCATTTTACTATGCACAAATCTCGTGAAAATGCCATGGAGAACATATTCGACTTCCTTTGACTACATAAGGAAGGATACTTCAGGTGCATGCCAACTAAGACCAATTGCCAAGAGACAGACTTGAGACATCCCTCCACCTTCCTTTATTCTTGACCTTCTGCTGATATCAACTTCCCTCACATGGCATTCTACTCTGCTGGGGTGGATAATTTGTTGTGTTGGCAACACAGAAGTCACAAAAAAATCCTATTAAAGGGCTATATTAAGGTAGTTGAACAGTTAACACAAGAAAGGTGACCAGACTCCCCACTTTTTAACAGTTTGTCCCGTGGCCCACAGGGTTTTAAAATTAAATAAATATATTGCAGTACTAGTTTTGCATTCTATGGAGAGTTTTGTTGCTCAATATAGACCAACTTTTTAATCAAGAATCCCCAACCCCTTGGTCAATGGTGTCTTGCTTAAAATCTGCTCAAGCCATCATCAGAAAGTATTAACCTTATAGCCTTTTGTTCACAGCAAAGCCTCTCCCCAGGTAGCAGCAGTGATATCTCTTTCTAGCTCTCTGTATATGAGTGAAATGGTCCCTGGGTCTCTGCTTCTGTGAGCCCAGATGCCAATCTGCTTCCCTGCCTCACCGTCTAAGGTCTCAGAGTTTCTACTCTGCTGTATTTCACAGTGTCTTTGTCTCAATCTCTGGTCGCCTGTGGTATGGTCTCTACTGCCTCTGTCTCTTCAGGCAGGCAAGAATTCTAAACAGGATTCACTAGTGACTTTTCCTCCTTGATTGCCCCGGAAATATCTGCACTTCTGAGGGCATTCTCCTATACATAGGGGGGTGGCTGTGATGGATGGGTGTTTATTTGTATTTTAATAGACCACATCTCCAAGGAAGAAAGAGTACTGACTTGGTTAACACACTCTAATAAAATGAAGACACATATTACATCCTGCCTTAATCCTGCCATCAGCAGAGCAGAAAATTGGCTCCAGTGGAACGAGATGAGGTAGAGGGAAAAAGAGAAAAGAACTGGGGAGTAAGGGTCATTTATAGAGCTTAAATACAGTCATATACATAGGTACATATATTCATATGGTGACGGGGAAATAGATCAATATGCATCTACTTACAGGCTTGGAATTAGGACAGCAGATGAGCAATGGATCTCCCTCAGGTACTTCCTCAGTGCAAGAACATGTTGTTCTATTAAATTCGCATTCCATGATGCACAGCTCCCTGACACAATCACAGAAAACAAATGTGTGAATAAAACTGATGGTGCCCGGCCATCAAAATACGTGGTGTCTGGAGTCTTAAAGGCTTGACGCAAACAAGCGGCCATCCAGCTCAGAAGCACCAAAGCCCACATGGAAGAAATACACCAGCTTGGTCCCATGGACCAGCTTGGTCCCATGAACCAAGTGATACCAAAGGGATCAATTATCAGGTTTCAAGAACTAATAATCATAACATTATATGCTCACTTTCCTGATATGATCACTGACAACACATATATGCTTAAGCAAATGATGAAGAAAGCTGATAGTGCCCGGCTATCAAAAGATGTGTGCCTGTGGTTTAAAGACTTGAAAGTAAACAAGTGGCCATCTAGCTAAGAAGCAAGCCCACATGAAAGAAGCACAATAGTCTGTATGACCACGAAGTGTCAAAAGGATCCGATATCAAGCATCAAAGACCTAAAAATCATATCATTATAAATTGGGGGGGGGGGTTGCTGAGCCTCGGTGGCGTAGTGTTTGTGCATGGGACTGTGGCCCATTGGGATGGAGGTTCAATTCCAGCTCCACAGGAACAAAGGCTGGGCTTCCTACCCCCACCACCAGAGGGCAGTGATGCCCCAAAAAACAAAAAACAAAAACAAAACCCCCCCCCAAAAATAAATAAAATAAAATAAATGAAGGGTAGTTCAGATTGGGGACCCAAAGCCCATCAATAAGTGAAGAGACATCCTCTTACAGAGGGGTTGTAGTGAGGAGATTAGCCAGTCTAGGTGCAGTGTAGTAGCAATGAAATGTTCTCCAATGCTTCCTCTCTTCGACTATCATTATCCCAATTCTGTCAGACAGATTTGGCTAAAACAGAGGATGCACACTGGAGTTGAAAACGTGGAAATTTAGGATAGCTAATCCCTTGAGACCAGTGGGGAGTGGTGAAACTGGGAGGGTGGAGGGAGTAGAAAAGGGGAACAAATTTCTCAGATCTACTTGTGACCTCTTCTCTGCAGTGCAGACAAAGGGGGAGGCAGTGTGAGTGAAGTGACACATTAGACAGTGTAAGATATGAAGGGGTAATAACAACTTGTAAATTACTGGAAGTTCATGGGAGAAGGAAGGAGAAAGGGGAAATATGGGGCGTTGGAATTAAAAAAAATAAAGAACTAGAGGAAAGAGGGGAAGAGGAGTTCATGCTGGAGGGGTTCAAGTAGATAATGCAGATGAATGTAGCAGCATGTGTACAAATATGCTTAATATGAGCAATGTATGAAATGCTGTAAGAGCCCCCAATAAAATCTATATTTAAAAAAGAGAAAATTGCCTCCAAAAACAGGATTATAAGCATGGACATAGAGGCCAGAATTTACAGTACATTACAAAATGGAATAAGACTACAGGGACCATATAAATTGACTCTGCTTTTTCTAGAGAGAACTGTAATATTTTTCTCTTAACAACTTTGAATCTTTGCAACATTTAGCGTGCTGGACTGAACACAATAGACAAACTGTTTAGCAATATTCTTCAAGAGACATGAGGCGCTCTGAGAGGGATTACATGTCTTGCCTAAATTACGTCATCTAAGTACCAAATTTTAGAATTTATGAAGTTCTTCTTTTCTTAATCAAATAGTAGAATTCTACCATTGGATCAAAGAATTTTCATTTCCAGAGAGTAACAGATTTATTTAAATGGACAGTTTGGGGGAGCTGAAAGTTGGGACTCATCTCTACCTTCAATTTTAATGGACAAGTTTGTTCTGCATAATGAACTCATTCCGCACTTTCTCTATTAAGTAAGAGGAAGTCTTTTTCAGGCAAAGAGGTCTGAAGTTGTCCAGTACCCGCTGTGACTACTTAATTGTAACCTAATTCTGGTATCATAAATCTTTTCTGCAACAAATCTGAAACCACATATTCTAACTGGTTGTGCAGTAAAAATGCTTTTGCTCTAATTCTCATCTGTCTGACAGAGAATCTCACTTATGTCTGTCTCTCAACTTGTTACAAATTTGTGCAAAAAAAGCCAAGTTAGTGCAATTTACTGACCCATAAAAGCTTAACAGAAATTATAAATACTTCTAAAGATCTGATAATAACTGCAGTGAACGTAGCTGTATTAGTTGTGTTTCTTATGGGACATTAGCATTCTATTGGAAAGTAGGTACTTAAAAAAGACAATACACACAAAAACAAATACTGAATATTATGTACTGAATGAGGCTAAAATTAATGTCTTGCTATAGCAATGCAATTATTATTACTATGCAAGATGTTCATCTTACTGGCTAATGATTAAGAATCAATTCCAAAGGAATAGTTAGGCTTCACCACCTTAGCTCATTCAATCTCCTCTTTAGTTCACAGAAGAACTCTATCCAAACTCATGTGCTGACACATGCTGGCTGTGTCCTCTGTAATGTTGTAATCACTACACACATCTGAATGAACATTCACCACTTGAAAATTTGCATTGGATATGCAGCTTTCTGAGATGTGTCTAATATGCACATTGCTAATTAACTCTACTACCACACCTGGGCCTACTGTCCATGGCTATAAGCACATTTTCAAGAGGGGATTTGAAAAGTAATTCATTACCTCGCTGTCATTCTTCAAAATCAACAATGCAAACATACAAAGGAGAGAGAGATTTAATGACTAATTCAGCCTAGATTGAGAACATCTGTCTTGGAATCAAACTGGGTTTGTTTTGACTTTTATTTTGAAACACTTCTTAAAAATTCCCAATCAGTTAAATTTGAAGGGCATTAAGGAAAGGAGCAAGATAGTTGAATGTGAGAGTTTCTGGAATGTATATTGACTAACTAATGATGCCTAAGAAAGGTAGAGTAAAAACAAATGAGCAGAAAATGAAAGAATAACCAAAGAAAACTTATTCCAATTCAAATCATAGGATATCAGAATTCAAATCCTAAGTCTAATATCTTATTAGGAATTTGCTCCTGGGTAATTAACAATTTCAATATCTGTTTTCTCATTTACATCACTCAAATGCAATGCCATCAAGTTGATTTGCAGGTATAGTGACCCTATAGGTCACAGAACTGACCCTGTGAGTTTTTCAGACTAACTCATTTTGAAGTAGACTTATCCTATGGAGCAGTTAGTGGCTTTGAACTACTTACCTCGGGAATCACAGCCCAACGCATAATCACTATGCAACCGGGGCCCATCTACATACTAAGCAAACAACCCAACCTCACTGTCATGGAATTGATTCCAACTCTTGGTTATCACTTCTGAAATCAATCATTTTTTATGGGAGCACATACCCTTATTTCACAGATGCTTCTAGTAGGTTTGAATTGCCATTCTTACAGCCCGTGTTCACCTGATAGCATATCATATTATACACATTAGGTATAATAATATCTACCTCAGATTTATAACAGTTGCAAAATTGCAGTTATGAAATAGTAATGAAAATAATTTTATAGTTGGGGGTTATAAAAACATGAGGTACTATATTAAAGCATCATGGCATTAGGAAGTTTGAGAACCACTGTTTTAGAAATTTAAATTATAAATGTTTGTAAAGCATTAGATCAAGGCTGTATGTCATTAGAAAACTATCATGGGTATTATAATTTTAGCTTAAAAACAGTTGGTGATGCACTACTATATATTTTACTTGAAGAGATTGAACTTGAAAATTGCCTGAGTAAGTGGAATTTTCCATATAACTTCCCATCTAATTTTAGCATTTATCAATTCTAAGAGCATAATAAATATTTTCATATACACACCTCTCACACTAGAAGCATTGAAGAAATTTTTATTGTTTCACTAAGACACTCTAAATAAATATGACTCTAAATTAAGGTTTTCCACAGAGGGAACTCCAAAGATCGGGTCTCAGTTTCCTTATATGAGTAGTACCTTTTCTAGTTCTCATCATCAAAGATCTGAAAAAATACTTGCTAACAAATATATGTGAAATATTTGTGAAGAGATAGATTAGCAATGAGATGGTACAATAAAATGATACCTAACTTTAATGTGTTGAAAAAATCAGTGTTCCTTAATTCATTTAGTACATTCTCATGATGATTAATATATGAGTGAATGTGATAAGCAGAAAACATCATCTTTGCAAAATGTAAATAGTCCATTTTATAGATCTGAATCTCATTTTAAGAAATATGTGAGTTAGGAAAATATTTTTTTCTGTCCCCATTAATGAATAGTGGATGGGACAAAGATGGAATAGGATAGTGGTAGTATCCTTGTTTGTTCCCCTAACAAAGCTTTCAATGTTAGATTTGATTCTAATAGTGGGAAATTGTGTTACACTACCTGTTTATATTCAAATTCCAACAGAGACCAAAGTTTTATTTTACTCTCTACTATTTTTAGCATCTAGCAAAAGCCTTACAATAAACCTCAGTATTTAGTTTACCTTTCCAAAATAAGTTTAATTAGCTGATTGTGTGATGTGGTAACCAGCTAATCCAAACTCATAGCAACCCTACAAGACACAGCACCACATCTCCATGGGGTTTTCATGGCTGTCATCATTAAATAAGCAAATTGTGTCAACCCTCTTCTATGAAGTAGCTACTAGAAGCAAATGATCAACTTTTCGGCAACCAACCACTTAACCACTATGGGACTCGTGGAGTTTACGATATCGCAGAAAATTCAGCATATATTAATTAGCTAACACAAATCTCTGATCTAATACAGGTTACCTTCAATCTTAATTAAAACACTGACATGATCTGGCAACTAGCGACACTTTTCTGCATGTATCATCATTTCGGGATGACTTTGAGTCAGTTCTGAGTTAAAAATCACCCTATATACAACAGAACGTTTCATTCTTTTGTAGACCACATGCACACTTACCTAATGGAAGATCCTTTTTTTGCTGACTTTCTACTTAACCAAGCATGATGTCATTATCCGGAGACCGGTCTGTACTCATAATATATTCCAAGTGTGGGAGACAAGTCTCAACATCTTCAATTCCAAGTAGCCACTCTGGCTGCCCGTCTTTGGATGCATATTTGTTTGTTTTTCTAGAAGTCGTTTACTATTTTCTTACACCCAAGTGTGAGGATGGTGCAGGAATGGAGAGTGTTTTCTCCTGTTGTGCACAGGTCACTGTAGGGCGGAGCTAACTCAGTGGTAGCTAAAAACAATATAAGTTGAACATAGCAATTATTTTTGACTCTCCCTCATTTATTGTCTAGTTTTAACATATAGATGAATCTATAGAAAATGCCATAACATGGATCATATACTGCTTAGTTTACAAGGCACCTCCTATGAAATGTTGAATTCTCTGTTTCATTTATACACATTGTGAGGCCTCAACCAGAATTCTCAGTGGTGAGCAGTTAGGACATGACAATCCCTCCCGATGTGACCTAACACAATGTAATCAGCTTCATGATGGGATCTGCTATAAGTAGTCCAGCAGTGGTAAGGAGAGAAGGCTGGAGAGTTCTATGGAGGTGTGACCTACTTCTACATGAGTGGACAAAATGGGGGGCTTCTTCGTGTCTTCATTTCTGTGGGACAGGATCTTGCATCTGGCTTATTGACTTCAGGTTCTTGGATTTGAGACAGCAGCAACCCAATATATTGTCTGCTAATCCTGGGAGCCATCAGAAACTGACATCTGACCTGCAAATCTTGGTTCTTTGCATCTACCACCTATGATCTTCCTGACTTTTCTCTTGCATCTTGATTAATTTTTCTGCTTCCTGTTCCATCAACCCAGATAGGTGCTAGAGTCAGGACAAGTCTCCAGCATAACTTCCAAAGCACGGTTTGAACTGGATTGCATTTACCTGCTCTTACAACTCTGGGAGCTACTTCTTTACCATATATTCTCTCTCTCTCTCTCTCTCTCTCTCTCTCCTCTCATTCCCTTTCTCCCCCTGAATGTTTCCTCCACCCTATTGTAATTTTTCTTGATTATAAATCTTGACAGGAGTCACCAGTTAAATCTTTCTCCACGGGAGTGGCTGGTGGGATTGTACTTCCTACCTGTACATTAATTCACACTGTTATTAGGAATCTTAAGTATAAACAAAAATGGGAAATCATTATTTCTTACTCTTTCATCAGTTTCTACTCTCTACTTTTGCAAATGACTTTGAATTTGAAATATATACTTATGTTTCTAAAAACCCAAGAGCTTTTCTTCCATTTAGAGAGAGATGCATTATTATTCTACTTATATTAATCTCATACTTTGCTGCTTTGAAATAAAAGTGGGTTTTATTTTCAATATTCTTAATATCTCACCTCTAATTCTTTCCTTTTCTCACAAGAATTAAATACTTTTCTTTGAAAATTGCCTGGATTTTGAAAAGTGAATTTTAGGCATAATATTAAACCCACAGGAAAGCCAGTGTTTGGGTTTCCATAGTTTAAAATCATATTTCTTTTGCTCATAATTCTTATTCCTTTAAAAGAATTTGCTTAAGTGGGAGAGAGGAAAATAAAAAATAAAACATTTTCTTGCTTTGCCACAAATATATTATTGATAAGATACTTTTTTGTACTTCAGAAGTAGTCCTTAAAATTTCCAAACAAGATAAGCAGGGGGGAAATATTTGGCTTAAAATTTATGAATTATCCAGGATTTAAAGTATGGCCAGATAGAATGTAACAATGAGGCAGAAACTTCAAATGATAGATTAAAATTAATCAATCAATCAAAATTGTATATGCAAACATGAATTAATCCGGAATTGACCCTAGGCTACAAACAGCTTTTTTTCAACTTGAAATATTCCCCTCCCTCAAAATAGTGGTAAAATTATTATCTTTTCATGGTCTAGGATTTCAAAATGTCTAGTCTTTTTCTCTGTAGGTCTTATGTGCCCTTAATTGCTTCTAACTTTTTTTGCAAATCAGACAGGAGCAAACAGGATGTTGCAAGTCCTGGTCACACGGAGACGTTGATCACCTATTGTGAGAGCTCCACTCATCATTTTATCTCTGTTCTCCAAAAGAAGGAACAAGTAGGGATTCACCTGACTAACGATCTGCTTCTAGCATTTTCATTCTTATTTTTTCACAAAGGGTTTTGTAATGCAGAATATTTTGTTCCCTAAAAAAAAAGAGTTTATACAAGCATGAGTTTAAAACAAATTAATAAATCCAATATTGCATAAGGGTTACATTGTTCTTCAAATATAAATTTAGTAAAATTGCAATCTTTTTTTTGACATTTGAACTTTTTTTTGGGGGGCGCATCACTGCCTCAGGTGGTCATGGGCGCCACCCAGTGCTACTCCTGAGAGCCACTGCTGTATTTGAACCGCCAAGCCCACGGGCCACAGTCCTGCACTCAGCCATTTATGCCACCGGGGCTGAGCCCAACATTTGAACTTTTTAATCTTTTTTTTCAATTATTTTATTGGGAGCTCTTACAACATTCAATACATCATTTGTATCAATTGTACACACGTTGCCATCTTCATTTCCAAATATTTTCTACTTGAGCCCTTGGTATAATCTCCTCTTTTTCCCTCCTCTGTGACTATAAATAATTCTATTGGGAACTCATACAACCCCCATCATGACCCATACATACTTCAATTTCATGCAGGCCACATTTGCACACTTGTTGCCATCATCACTCTCAAAGTATCCATCCTCCACTTAGACCCCCAGTACCAGCTCCCCTTATTTCCCTTCCCTCCCCTGCCCCCTCCCCATGAACCCTTAATAATTTACAAATTGCTATTAATTTTTCATATTGTACACTGGTCAATGTGTTCCTTCAATCACTTCCCTGTTGTGTGTGTCACAAAGAGGAGGTTACATGTATATCCCTGAAAATTGGTCCCCACCCTTTCTATTCTGCCTTCCCTCCACCCTCCTTCATCACCACTTGCAACCATTTTGTCAGATGCATTCATTGGACTTCTCCCGAAGCATCCTTCTGCTTCCACATAGGAAGACTAGATTTCCCTAAACCTATCATTTTAGATTATATGTAGTTGTAAATTTAATACTTTTCCTCTTAGTTGTGTATTCTTTCATTTAATATTTCAAGTCATATCTGATATAGCTTAGGGACTGGCATTTTATTTGACCTGAATAAAATTGCCAACACGGTATGTGAAAGTCTTGTCTGACTCTTCTGACCAAAAAATAATTATAAATCTAGTTTAATTTTGTTTTCCTAACTCAAGATAGTGATTTGTTAACTCACTTATTTCATTCTCGTCTATTATATCAGGGAAGTTAGTGAAATGCTTACATCTCCACTTGTATGAAAGAGTAAATGAGGATGCTCATTCATGGTGGATTGATGCATTGACTTCTAAGTTGACAATGGAGTCAATGCAATATATTATTATTCACAGTCAAAGGCAGTTGAACTATGAAACGTTATAATAGAAATAAGGATAATGAACATCTTATTTTCCTTAAAGGCATCTAATCTCTTTATATATTTCTTTCAATTTCAGTTTTCCAAGTCCATATTTTGGTTGTTTTGTTAGGTGTCAGTAAGTTCTGACTCATAGTGACCCTCTGCACAACCCAGCCAAACACTGATGGTCCTGTACCATTCCCTCAATTGTCTTGTTTGTGCCCATAACTGCAGTCACTGTGTGGATGTCTTGTCAAGGAACTATCCCTTTTCTGCTCCCTTCACTTTCACAAACAGGATGTCCTTCTCTAGGATCAAATCACTCTTGATAGCATGCCCAGAGTTCATGAGACAAAATTTCACCATACTTTCCTTTAAGGAATTTCTGGTTGTATGTCTGAAAAGAGAGATGCTTATTCTTTTGGCAAGTCATGGTACTTTTAGTATTTTTCACCAGAACCATAGTAATGCATTGACTTTTCTTCAGTCTTTTTTATACAATGTCCCACTTTCAAGTATATATGAGGAAATTGATGAGACCATGGCTTGGTCAGGTAAATTTGATTCCTCAAAGCAGTTTTGCTTTTCAATACTTTAAAGAGTCCTTGAACAAAAGACTTACATAATGTAGACCTAAGAGAAATGAACAATTTCAGACAGAAGGTGTTGGTAGAATTTTTCATTTTTTGCACCACTACATTTTCTGGTTAGTGCATAAATGTAAATAATAATTGCATTGATTGGTTTCCTCATAAGGAGATAGACAGTATTGTACCATAAAATGGATCTTAAAATGTTCTTATAGACACTGACTGCAATGACATTCATGCTTATTTTACCATTAACAGCAGAGTATATAACGTTGTTAGCTAATTAAAAAGGTCTATACCAGTCCATTTCAGTTCACTAACCCCAGGGGTATTGATCTTCATGTGTTCCATTTTATTTTTAACAATATCTAATTTTCCTAGCTTTCTCCTTCATAAATTCCAATTGTTTTTTTTTGGGGGGGGGGCGCTTCACAGCAAGTTCCAATTATTAATTAATATTTGCAGCAGTTTCTTTTCATTTTCAGTGCTGCACATCAGCAGATAAAAGTCTGGATAACTTTACTCTCACATGCTTTAATCCATCCATATCATTATGGTCGATTCTGCTTTGAAGGTGGTCTGTTCTCACTCATACTTCAAGTGCCTTTTGATCTGAAGGGCTCATATTGTGGTAATCATTTTCTACTTCAGTTCATAAGGTTTACAGTATTTCAATGCTACCTATAGTTCTCAATGGTTAATTCCACTGAAGTGGAAAACCTATTCCTTTGCCTCACTCTATCTTAGTCTGGAAATGTTGTTGAAGTCTTTCACTTTAGGTGACCCTGCTGGTATTTGAAATGTCAGTGACATAGCCTCTGACATCACAGCAACACATAAGCAAATATAGGGCAACACACTGACAGGCCAGTGGTAATTTCCATATTTGTCACCTTAAAATGGTATCGTTTTAATTGATTTTTTCATTGTTATGGTTTCTTTTCAGGTAAATCCTTTCTTTATTGTTTCTAGGCCTATGAAAGAAGAAAAATAATCATTGAGAAGACACTGAAATTTGAATTTTAGATAAAATATAGTTTTAAAAAGGTAATATTGAATATGCTATATTGATGGGAATGTGTCCACTGTCTATTGGAAAACTCAGGATTGTCTGGATGTCTTCTATATTATCTGTCAGCTCTAGGTCCTTCACTTTTTTATTATTTGAAATGTATGCCTTCTACCTCCTCACACCCATCCAGATAATGCTGCACCTTCATATTCTTGGCATAAAAATGCTCATTTTCTTATTAGTCAATTAAAAACTCTTCAGCAGATCTGAGAAGACCAAATAAATTTTTAAAAGTTGAACCAGAGAAAGTGAAAGAACAAGTAATGAGAAGACTTTGTTTACCCATAAGAAGTCCATTTGCCAAACTTACCTGGTGGGGTAGATACCATGATCACGAATGTGGTTTTCCCAGGATGAGGCTTATCCATTGCACTCCGGATGTGCTGATCCCTACAGTTTCCCAAATGTGGGAGACTCAACTTCATAATCTGTGGTAGTGGAGGACTGCGTCCGCTCTCTCCTCTGATAAAAAAAAATGTAAGAAAGAAAAAAAAGTGCATTCGCCAAACCCACATGCATAGGAATGACTAATGGAAAACCATACAAAGATTGTAATAGAAATTAATGTAAGAATACCACAAGAATATGCAATAAAATAATAAGTCAACATCTAATTTTAGAAAGCACTCACCCAAATACCTGAACAATGTATTTAAAACTAACAACCCCAAGGCCCCACTTCTACCAGGATATTTATGTAAACATGTTTGTTATATTTTACAGCCCAATTCTTAATCCATGTGCTTATGTTAATTTCATGATTGAGATGTGGGGGTGGAGTCTGGCCTGTTAATCTGGAGATAGCCATTGAGCAGCAAGTGAAACCTCTGTGTGGGCATGGCTTTCTCCTAGACTTCTGGGAAATCTCGCGATATTTCCCTTGTGAATATGAGAAGCTATCTTCCCGGTTTTGGGCAGTTAGTCAGAGAGACGATGAATCGTGGACAAGACAAGATGGCAGCACCTGAGGATCCAGAGGAAAAGCCACACGGCTTTGCCCTGATGGAGCCAGACCACTGAAGCTGGAGAGGCCATGTGGGGACCCCTGCCAGCGACGAGTTGCTTCTGCCATCACTGGATGCCTTTAATGACCCCTGGGTCCTGGAAGCAAGGAGCCATGGGGAGACTCCTGCCAGTGCCAGGATTCTGCACCCACTGACCTGTGACTTCGTGAGTTGGAAGGAGACATTATAGACTGATATCAGGCATATGGGCTAATATTGGACTTATGACTTTGAACTGGACTAAGTTGAAATGCTTTCTCAGTGTTCCATTCCTTTTGTATATAGACCATTCCCTTATATCCACATTCGTGTCTATAAATGTGTTCCTCTAATCTACCCAGACTAACACAATCCATTTGATATCAAATCAAGGATGATATTATTTTTTTACTCAAGTGTATATTTTATACTTGTATATTCAGGAGTAATTATGAGTGCACACAAAGTGCAAACTTCTCTCCTTTTCATCTGTTGTCGATTTTTCTAACTTCATTTTGGTAGATTCAATATTCATATCAGAGATGACTTTATAAATGAAGTCCAAGAATATTTTAAAGACATATATGTTGACATGTTGGGCTTTGACCTCAAGTCTTTCTCTTCCCATGATGAGTTACAGTCTCAGAAACATGCAAGGGTGGTGCAGTTAATCTATAGGGTCATGATGAGCAGATTCAACTTGATGAGAGTGATTTTTATTTGTTTATTTTTTAGTTTCAGTTTTTGTCAAATTCAACTTTAAAAAAAAATGTATGTCTTTTTACAGTAAATGTTTCTTAATATAAAATTTGGAGAGGCATCACTGTCCTCTGGTGGTAGTGGAACCTACCCTGTTTTGCTCCTGGAGAGCTGACACTTGATTTGAATTGCCAGTGGGCCGCAGCCCCACACTCAACCACTCCACCACTGGGGCTCAGTCTCTTGATATAAAATTATATTAGTACAATCAAAAGATGAAGAAACTAATTGAAAATTGAGCAAATTGACTTGAGCAAGCATTTTATCAAATATTTAAGCAAATTTATAATAAGCCATACTAAATGGTCAGCATTCTTGACCAGTCACTAGAAAATTTCAAAGCAAAACCCCGGTGAGAGACACCTCAATCACATTAGAATGTGTATGATTGTGACAGTCGTGTCATCTGGGGTCAGTTTGAGGATTAAGAGTGGAGGGTGGAGACTAGCCTATCAAGCTGGAGATAGCCAGTGAGACTTCTGTGTGGGCATGGACTTCTCCTTTGAGAATTGTGGGGAATTCGGTGGCAATTCCCTCTTGGAGATGAGAGGCTTTTGGTTCACTTCCTTGGGGACATGTGGCTGACAAGACACAGGGCAGCATGCTTGTGTAAGAGAGAGTTCTCTAGAGAAGTAAAACCAGGACACTAGTAATTCTATTTATATAGAGAGAAGGGTATATAAGATAATAAAGAAACAGTTAACTAATCTATAAAGCATTACAAATTGCTTGGTACAAGTCACTTGCGTGAGGCAGCTAGAAGACTGGCAGTCCTTGGAGTCTTGAGGGCCACTGAGTAGTCTTCTGTAGAGCAATCCAGGCTATCTGGTCACAGGCAGAGCAAGTCGCCAACAGTCAGCCAGATGACAGAGTTCAACAGCTCAAGAGATGCATATCCCAGGAGCGTGGCAAAGTAGGGCTTGAAGGATCCTCAACTCACAGCTCCACAGTCATTGATTTGGAGCCCCACAGGTAATTGCTTGGAGGTCAAGGCATAGGAAAAACAAAGCAGCTAGCTGGTCCGAAGACCCAAAAGCAAGAGAGAGGGCAGGACTTGCTGAGCCCTTCCTATCTCTGCCCTTCAATTCATCCCTTGTGTTCATTGGCTGTGCTGTCACAACAGACCCACAAATCTTCTGTGCCATGTTGGCATAATAAACATACCCATCACAATGCTGATAGACCCTGAGTCCTGGAAACTGGAGAAGCCAAGCGGAGACCCCTGCCAGCTCTGAGATGATTCCACTGCCAATGGATACACAAAACTCTGCTCCCACTGGCCTGTGATTTTCCTGGTGTCATTGCATGTGCCTCATTAGTCTGAAGAGGATGTATAGATTGGTATCAGACATATTGCCTAACATCGGACTTATGACCTTGGACTGGACTGGGCTGGGATGTTTTCTCAATGTTCAATTGCTCTTTATATAGACCACTCCCTTATATACATATGCATGCTCATGAACTTGTTTCTCTCATCTACCTGGACTAACAAAATGATAAATTTTTAAAATTAAAAAAATGGTCTAAAATTAAAACAAACCCCAAAGCAAAACAAGTCACAGTCAAGCATTGGATAGGGTATAGAGAAAATTCACTCTCACCTATTGCTGTTGAGAATGCAAATGGCACCCCCTCCAAAAATAAAAACAAAAACCAATCTCACTGCCATTAAGTTGACTTGGAATAACAGCCATCCTACAGGATAGACTAGAACTGACTCATTGGGTTTCTGAGAGTGTAAACCTTTATAGGGCAGACATCTTCATCCCCTTCTCTGCAAAATCACACAGCATTATGTAAAATAGCTCAGTCGTCCCACTATAACTCAAAAATATGCTCACACCTTGACTCAGCAATTTGAATTCTATGTGTATATTCAAGAAATCATGCGAGTAATGGGATAATTTGGAAATGGGTGGGGAGAGGGTTGTACAGCATGATAAGTACAAGCAATGTTACTGAAATGATCTTGTGAAAATTATTTAATAAGCAAAGATTTTGTAATGCACACACATACACATATTCAAGAAGAGGGTTCATATTGAAAAATCTCATTATTTTTAATTCAAATTTTCTAATAACTTTTTAAGGCCCTTACCTTAATATAGATAAATAAGTAAATAGATAAATTTGCCATATTTAAGAGTTTAGAGTAGATGTAAATGCAATCATATTTTCTCTTGTTTTGCTATCATTTTCTTTTTGATGTAATCCGGCATGCCTTACTTATGCTGCCATGGTGGTCTCACACTGACTGAGATCTGAAAGGTCAACTGTTTCAAATCACTCTTTGCTCCTCAGGAGAAAGATGGAGCTGTTCACCCTGGTCTAGAGT
>PVJH01028784.1:0-13477 GCA_004026705.1 Nesogale talazaci
CGGAACGGCGGCGCGGCGCTTAACCGGCTGCGCCACCAGGGCGGGCGGCGCGCTCTGGCTCTGGGATCACCGAGGGGGGCGGGGACAAAGTCTTCTCTTGAGCAGGGGGCTGCCCAGAAGAGGCTTAGACGTAGCATTTCGAGTCGCTTTTACCTCCTACTCGGACGAAGGCGTCTGAAACCCCGAGAAACCGGGGCTCTCGTCTCGCGGCGCAGGCACAACAACTCGCTCGTGCGCAAACGCCGTCCCTCGGCCCGCCCCGGGCTCTCTGTCCCCGCCCCTTGCAAGAGCCCAGGCTCTGAGGGACAATCTGACCAATCGGCGCGCGCCTCGGCGAAACGGTGCTTCCCATTGGCAGATCCCGCCCGATGATGCAGGCTGGGTTCCAATCCGCATGCTGGAGGGCGGGCCTGAAGGCCGGCGGCACACCCTCGGAGGCCGCCCCTGGAAGCACGTGACTTGGGCCGCTGGTCGGAAACTGTAGTGGGGAGACCCCCCAGCACCTAAAGCTTGCCATGGTGAGTAAGGACGCATGCGCGGGGCTACCCGCCAGTTGAGGGTCACCGGTCCTGTTCCTTAACCTTCAAGTTGCTCTTCCTGGGCCGGCATACCACTCCCCACCTCTCCGCCCCCGCCCCTCGCCTAGGAGGTGGTGGCCAGCCAGAGGGCTAAGGAACGAGGATTGGGGGGGTTGGTGGGGGGGAACCGGGCGAGGAAGGGGCGGGGCACGAGCGGACTTGAAGGAGGGTCCGAAGAGAGGGGCCAATGGGGCTGCGAAGGTGTCTGGGTAACAAAAGGTGGGGTGTGGGACCGCCGAGGGAGCCCACCGGCCGAGAGGGAGGATTGATGGAGACTCCGAAGGCAAGGGGAAGTAGTGTGGGAGGCCACGTCGAGGGGAGAGGGCTTGCAACAGCTCTGGGAGTGGGATGGGCGCGGGCCGGGGGGAGGGGGGAGAAGGCCTAGGGTCCCTCATCCAGCAAGGGGCTTGGGCTTGCAGATTGCAGGTATCGCAGGGTCTCGGCCCTGCCGCGCTTCTTACGGCTCGATTCTTTATCCACTAGACTTCTGCGCTGACCCAGGGGCTGGAGCGAATCCCAGACCAGCTGGGCTACTTGGTGCTGAGCGAAGGCGCGGTGCTGGCGGTGCGTTCCGGGCTGGGGAGGGACTGCTGCCAGAACACAAGGCCCGTCGTCTCTCCCACAACTTTCTGTTCTGACCCAATTGGGGCTATTCTTACCAAGTAGCATTCTTACCTATTAGTATGCCTGGCCTGTAAGAAGGCCTCAGTAATCAATTAAGTAAAGCTTCCAACTTCTCTCGGATACAAGAGGCTTACTATACTATTTATCGCAGAGCTCTGGTGGCCCGCTGGGTTCCGAGGCGGGCTGCCAAAGGCAGGGTCACCAGTTGTACACCACCAGCTCCTCAGTGGGAACAAAACGAGGCTGTCTGCCCCTGTTAAGATCGACAGCCTGGAAAGCCTAAAGGGGCGGTTCTCTCCAGTCTTACAGGGTTGCTGAGTTAGAATCAACTTCATGGTTTGGGTTTCTTTGGGTGCCGATTCTGTTCACCACAGGGTTGTTGATCCCGTACTAGCAGAGTTCCTCTGCAGTGGGTCCTTTGATTGGGTATCGATTGAAGAGGCTCTGTAGTTTGCTCTGTACTACAACGCAGAGCCCAAAGTGCTGTACGTTCTCCATCCCGTGAGCCAGAGGGGCCAGGCGTAAAAGGTTAAGAAGCTGAAAGCCGGAGGAGGGGTTGTAAGATACACAGCAGCTTTCGTGGGGGCAGAAACTGAGCTGAGCCGTAAGGGTTAGGCGACTGTGAACAGAAATAAAAGGGGTTCTTGAAGGGCGGGGACATGGACACATTTGCATGCACGTGACTGGAGGAGGAAGATACTGTCAGGGAAGAACCAGGGCTTCCAAAGCCAGGTTCACACATTTGGACCTGATGTCGAAGGCGTGCAGGAACGCTTGAAGGCCGTGGAAGGGGCACATGACCTGATGACGTGGCTTAGGCAGTGTGAAGATGGATGGCGGGGGGGGGGGGGGGGGGGGGGGGGGGGGGGGGGGGGGGGGGGGGGGGGGGGGGGGGGGGGTGGTGGTTGCTGAGGTGAGAAGACAGAGCTTGTGCAGGCAGCCAGACTGCGTCAGGGTTGATGGCGACAAGGAGCGAGAGAGGAGAGTTCATACAGGACTCTGACTGCGTCCAGGAACAGGGGAAGTGCTTATCTATCCAGTGGGAACTCAGGACTAGAGGGAAGGTGCCTTCACAGCAGTTCAAAACTTGCCAGCTGCCTCGAGGGAGAAGGGGCTTTCTACTCCGGAAAATGGGCAGTTCTATCCCGCCTGCCTGGAGTGGGGGATGGGGGGGGGGTTGTTGGTTAGGAGTTGGCTTGGACCCCATGGTGGGGAGTTTCGGTTTTGTTTTGTAACCAACAGGAAATCAAAAAGGGAAATTGATGTTGGGGGAAGGAGGGGCGTTCCAGTGCTTTGGCTTTAGACCTTGAGTTTGATGTGGACTAATAATTCATATCACCGGTTTGCCCTCATCTAAGCATCTTGTCAAAATCATCTCACTTATTCCGCACAGTAAGTCCATAAGGTCCTGTTTGATAGTGCCACGAGTTAAGTGTTGAGCTGCAAGGTTGGCTGTTCAAACCCACCAGCCACTCTGGGGGAGAAAGTGGATGCCCCGTGCTCCCATAGGGATTGAGTCTCGGCAGAAACCCTCAGGATTTCTCTTCCATCCTAGAGAAGGTCTCTCGGTGAGAACCAAGTGGGGTTTGGTTTGAGGAGTGAGTTTTATATGATCCCCAGTTTCCACAGATGCACAAGTGAGGTCCGGAATGTCCAAGGGAGCAAATGGCACTGAACTTCCCCAGGGGGCAGGGCAGTGGTGGGGTGTTTCCTCATCTAGGAGGTGGGGCCAGGAAGGTGAGACAGTCATCAGGAAAGGGGAAGCCTGGGTCACAGCACTGTCCCCAGGGGCTGGGTGGTAAGGAAGGGCTGGGCTCGATGATTCGGTGGTCATTTTCAGGGATGAGTTTTGGTTTTCAGGGGCTTTATCAGATGGGTAGGCAGAGGGAACAAAGTCAAATTTCAAGGGGTTAAGAAAAAATAGTCCATAAAGAAATAGATGAGAGGGTTGGGGGTGGAGGTCTAACATAGGATGAGACTTCAAGCCACACAGGAAGCTAAACATCAAAGGAAGGAAGGTTTAGGTTTGTTTCTCCCAAACTGGGCTAACCTGGGGATTTTGGAAAACAGAAGCCGGAAGTACTATGGGCGGGGAATCCCGTCCCAATTCCCTTTCCGATTTCTGCAAACCCCACCCCACCCCCACCCTCCCCCCTGCAGTCGTCTGGGGACCTCGAGAACGATGAGCAAGCAGCCAGCGCCATCTCTGAGCTGGTCAGCACCGCGTGTGGTTTCCGACTGCACCACGGCATGAACGTGCCCTTCAAACGCCTGTCTGGTGAGCCCCCAGCCCTTCCCCTGGGGATCACGGGGGAGCGGGGGCTTCTCCCAGTCTACTCTCCCATCTCAGGTCCCTCCCTGGCTCTTGCCTTTGGGCCCCCTCCCCAGCTAACCCCACCCCTGGATAAGAATCAAGCAGGAAGATGCCTTCACGGGAGCCTCTTCTGAGCCTTGACCTAGGGAAAGCCCTTGGCATTTACTATCAGCCAGTGACCCCGGCCCCCAGTGATCCCACCCCCCTCCCCGGAGGCCAACGCACCACTAACTCTCTGCTCCCCACCCTCTCCTGGCACGGGGGGAGTCTCCTCTCCAGTGGTCTTCGGTGAACACACTCTGCTGGTGACCGTGTCGGGACAGAGGGTGTTTGTGGTGAAGAGGCAGAACCGAGGCCGGGAGCCCATTGACATTTGAGCCTGCCGTGGAGGCCTCTGGGAGACGTGCAGACGGGGTCGGCAAGCCATGAGGGAGGAGGGGCGCTCAGTGCCCTCTGCCTCCTCCTTGGCCTTCTGCTACAACCCAGGCCCCCTTCTGCTCGCCCACCTCCCCACCCCCAACTCCCTGGAAGGGCAAAGGCTTGGGGACTTTGTGCAATGTTACCAAGGGACAGCCAAGGGACTGCCCTCTGGCTTCATTCTTTCCTCTTATCCCCCTTATTAAATATTAATAAACCTGGTGCTCCCAGGCCTCCTGGGTGTGTGTGTGTGAGAGGTTACATGTGGGATTCATGCCTCTGTTTGTCTGTGGGTGGGGCGGGATGGTCCATGGAATTCGTGCCACTGGTCTGTCTTCTAACTTCTAGTGACAAAGTCGTGTAACCAGAGGGATAGGGCAGGAGTGGTTGACTCTGGGCCTCTGTTCCCTCCATCAACACACAAACAAGTCGTCATTCCTGGGCAGGCATTTAATAGTCTTTAACTCCGTTGGAAGCAGTAGAAGGAGAATAATTTACAGGACAAGACAAAAAAATGTAAAACGCACACACAACATAAAGTGCTTCAGGCTGCAAAAGTAAACATGACGGGTGGGTGGAGGTCGCTGGCTGCTCCCCAGCCCCCAAGAGGGGAGGGACACCATCTGGGGGGCCTCTTTCCCACCACCACCCTCTTAGTTCAGCCCTGCAGCTAGGTGGGAGGGAACGTCGGGAGGCGGGAGCACACAACTCGAGAGGAATGAGGAAAACACTTTGTAAACTTCGAAGGGGCCCGGGGGCAAGGGAGCTCTCAGAGCCTTTGCCCTGGCCTAGGGGTGGGGCCAGCCACCCGCACAGGAACTGGTTGGGGGGAGCGGAGTGTGGAATACTGTTGACAGGTGCTGCAGCTATACCCACCCAATTCACAGCTTCTCATCAGCAGACACAGACAGACAGGCCTCTTCACCCTCCGGGGGAGGTAGCGGTCTGAGAGGGAAGGGAAGACCCCTTCTGCAGTTTGTGGTTCCAGGAGTGGAGGGAGGTGACCAGCTGGCCCTGCGCTATTTGACGGGCTCCACCACCAAGACCTTGCACTCGCGCTTGGCGATCTTGTCGAGCGAGAGCACGGCCTTCTCCGGGGGCAGGTAGAGGGGCCGGCCCACAGGGGAGGCCACGGGGGGCGTGATGGCCCTGCGTTCCATCACACTGCCAGACCTGGGAGGTGCAGGAGGTGGGTAGGACTGCAGTCAGAGGCCTGGGGAGCCTCCCACCCCCCGGGCCCAGCCTCTCCAGGGCCACCCCACTTCCCAGCTCCATACCTCATGAGGTGGCTGCGGGAGGGCTGTTGGTGGGAGAAGGACTGCGAGCGGCCCAGGCTGGCCTGGTGCCTCTCCACCAGGTCCCGCACGGCAGGGCTGCTGGGGCTGCTCTTGCGAGAGAGGGGCCGGGCCTCGGGCGGCGGGTGGGAGACGCTGGCTGTGAACTGCAGCTTCAGTTTCATGTGTTGGCTCAGCTAGGGGTGGCGGGCACAGGTGAGCTGGCCGGCTTGGCTTCCGGGACCCCCACCCCACTCGCTGTCTTCGAACGGGTCGATGCCGCTGACCCAGGGCGCGCCTACAGGGCAGGGGCGAACTGACCCGTGCTTTTTCCCAGGCTCTAGCTCTTTCCAGGAGTTGGAAGCCCAATCGCCACGGGCCAGACCTATCTCATACCGGAAGTGCCCCCACCCCCCCCACCCCCAGCATTCTGGGGCCCCACCTCCTCCAACATTTCACACAAGGCAGCTACGAGTTCTGATTGCTCCCATGCCACCGACTGCCCAGCCCC
This sequence comes from Nesogale talazaci, assembly GCA_004026705.1. NCBI lineage: Eukaryota > Metazoa > Chordata > Mammalia > Afrosoricida > Tenrecidae > Nesogale > Nesogale talazaci. The sequence continues at coordinate 5,719 of PVJH01028784.1, forward strand.
AGCCCCCTGCCCAGCCCCTCCTACCTCGAAGAGCCCCGTCCTGAGAGCCTGGAAGGCCACACGGAAGGTGAGGGCACTGCCCTTCCGGGAAAAGCCCAGGTTGTTGAGGGGTGTGTGGCAGACGATGGAGTCCAGGGCTGCCTGCATGGCCCGGCGCTCCTCCTCGCACAGCTGCTTCCCTGAGGGGGTTCAGAAACTGGGTGAGGGGGACCCGGGTGGACAGTGCACCCCAGTTCATGGGGTCTCCTCTGAGCTGCTAAGAGACTCTGGAGGCGAATCGACCCAAACACCCCGCCTTTTGCCACGTGGGCTGGCAGAACAAGAGCGACTCGGTGAGTGGCAGTCCGTGCCGGCCACTTATAAACACTTAGTTCATACATGTCATACCCCCACCCCACCCCAGGGGTATGCCAATCCCCATGTGGAGAGCTGAAGAATCTGAGGCCCCGGGCGGTGACATCACCGGCCCTCAGTCACGCAGCTCGGAAACAGGAGAAATGGGACTCAGAGCAGCCAGGGAACCCGGGCCCAGTGCTATCTCTTAAACTTACCCAGCCCACTGCCCCTGACCACCCTATATGAAAGCAGAGACCACCCAGGTCAAGCTGAAGCAGCAGGCCTCCTGGTCCCCCAGGCCTGACAGCTGTCCTCACCTCCCATCCCTCCCAGCCGTGCGCAGTTGACCCACCGGCCTGAGCGTGCTCGGGGGTCCACACGAGCCTCACGGCGAGGAAGTCCTGGAGATTGTTGAGCAGCGTGTAGGTGACCGTGAACCGCTCGTAGGTCCGGATGGGAGACTCGCAGGAAGCGGTCATCACAAAGCACGGGCGGTCCAGGCGGATGCTGGGCAGGCTGGAAGCGGGAGGGAGGTGGCATCGAGGGTCAAGTCAAGGGATACAACGTGAGCAGGGTGGTGCACCCTAGCAGGGGGGTGGGGGTGGGGTCCAGGCCCTCACCGATAGTGGGTGTAGATACTCTGAGTAAAGGGCAGCTTCGGGGTGGACCACTGCACCACAGCGATCAGGGGCACTTCCAGGCCCTGTGAGGGGAGCAAAGAGAACCATTCCCCCCACCGTGTTACGTTGTCCAAGATGACATCCATAACCCCATCTCTTCCTCCCGGTCCACCAGGTCTCCTTCACCGGTGAACAAACACCAGCCTTTTATCCTCACCTCCTTGGCTCCCGGAGGAGGCTGCTCACCCCCTCTCAGCTGAAACAGGAAGTTGTGTTCCTCCAGGGCACTCAGCGGGCAGGGGAAGCAGCCAGAGGTGCCCGGGAGCCGGCAGAAGGAGCCCATGGAGACCTCTCCAGCCTGGTGACTAGTTCAGGAGAGAGAAGGGCGGGGCGTGATGACGTCACCGCGCCCGAGCTCCCAGCCCCTCGAGGGGGCCCCCAGAACCTCACCAGACGTTGTCCACCAGCAGCACAGAGCCGTCGGGCATGACAGGTAGGTAGCTGGCATTGAAGTTGGGGAGGACTCGAATATCCCGGATGGAGAGTTCCTCCTGGGAGGAGCTGTTCAGCACTGTGGGAAGGGTAACCAGGTCGGCGAGGGCATATCAAGATGCCCGAGACCCCAAGTGTAACCTCAGTGTTCCCCCAAAATAGATCTCACCCCAACAGCCTGCCCAAAGCAACTGCCCAATCGCCGTCCTCGCTGCACCCCCTGAATCCAGCCGGCCCATCTGCTCACCCTTGAGCACAGTCAGGTGTTTGCCCGCCACAGTGAACTGCCGGCATTTCAGAATGGGCGGGGGCAGCAGAGTCAGCAGGGTGCTCACTGGGGGCGGGGAGAGGAAGAGAAGAGGGGCTGGGACCAGTTCTAATCTCCCTCCACTCCCCAGGTCAGACACCTTTTCCCTGCAGCACCCCTCCATTGGGTCCCCCCCACTCCCACATTTCCAGGCTCTAGCCTTTCCCCACTGCATTCTCCTCCCCACCTTGGGCCTTGAAAGCACTCTGCTCGCCCCGGAAGGTCTCCCCGGGAGATCGAGTCTGCAGCAAGCGGAGGTAGCCTTGATCTCTGACCTCCGGTGCCTCAACCTCCCGCTTCCAGACGGTCACGACGATCTGGGCACAGGGGACGCAGGACGACAAGAGTCAAGAGGCGACAGGGACTGCAGCGGGGCCTCAGACCAGAGTCTAAATCAGGTCAGCAGCCTCGCCCTTGACACACTTACCTTGGCCTTGGGTGTCCCTGGGGGTAGTCTGTCCAGTGAAACGGTGAGCGGGAAGATGACCTCATCCGTGGAGACTATCGGTTCCTCCATAGGCAGCTACGATTTGGTTAACAGGGGTGAATAGGTCACGGTCACAGGCAAAGAGGCAGCCTGCCTTAAAGCCTTTTAAGATACACAGCGCAAGGCTCTTACCCTCCCCTCTCCTGTCCTCACTCATCATCCCCCTTGGGACCCCAAACGTCTTATCTCCCAAGTCTCGGCGCCAGCACGCCGCCCTCCACCTGGTGCCGTTTTAGCCCCAAACTCCTCACCGTGGTCGCTCCCCCTGAGGTAGCAGGGCCCGGGCCGTGGGTCAGAAGGGGGCTGCAGCCTCGGAACAAGCCCCCACCTCCTGGGTCCCCACCGCCTCCTGGGGGTTCGGGATCCGGATCGCCAGTGCTACCGACCCCGGGAGCCCCGCCGCCGGCGCTGACCGAGGCCAGGGCAGCCAAGGTGGTGGCCAATTCTGCCCAGGCCCCTCGGGAGCCCAAGCCCACGCCGCCCCCGGTCCCGGCCCCCGCCCCGCCCCGGCAGCGGAGCACCAGCAGAAAGCGGACAGTCTCCCCCAGGTAGAGATGGTTCCGCCGGGGCAGCGCCCGGTACCGGCCCGGGTCCCCCGCCAGCTCGGCGCGAGGCGGCAGCGGCACAGCCGGAAAATACATCGAGTAGTCGCACTGAGACTCCATGGGGCCCCGGGGGCCGGCGCCCCGGCGGGGGGCGGGGTGGGCTGGGTCCGGAGGCCAGCACCGGCGGGCCCACGGAGGGCCAGGGGGGCCCGCTGGGGCAGGTCCGGGGAGGTTCGGCACCCGAGGGGTGCTGCGCGAGGCCGGGGCGGCCCGAGAGCCCAGCCCGGTCCGGTTCCGAACCCGGAACCGGGGGCCGGCAGGACCGTAACCGGGCTGCGGGACTGAATGACTGGCGAGAGCCCGGAAGCGGAAGGGAGGGGGCGTGGCCTCGGGGCCGGAATCTGCGGTTGATTGGTCGGTGGGGGAGAGGGGCGGGGCCGGGACGCGAGCCGGGTGCGCCAGCCCGGGAGGGAAGAAGGGAGCGGGGTCCCCGAGACGTCGGAGGGGTCGGAGGCCATCAGAGCGGCTTTGTTAAACCAACAGTTATTTCATTGTCAATTAGGTGGTGGCGCTTAGGTGCCTCGGGTCCATTCCGGCTCATGGCGACCCTTTGGCCAGCACAGGGAAACCCCGCGGGGTCCTCACGCTTGTTCTTACGGTTGAGCCCGGGGTTGCAGCCCGGTGTCAGTCCGCCTTGCCCACCGCCTTGCTCTGTGACCCTGCCCCCCGCTTTTCCAGCCTTGACGTCCTTCTCCAGGGACTGATCTCTCCTGACAACACGTCCAAAGTACAGGAGGTGAAGTCTCTCCAGCCTTGTCTCTAAGGAGCATCCTGGCTGCACTTCCTCCAAGGGAGATGACGGCTTCTTTTGGCAGACCGTGGTATTTTCCATATTCGTTGTCAGCAAGACAATTCAGGGCCTCAGCTAGGTGAGGGGTGACATTTCAGATCATCAACTTTGTCTTCAACAGCTGTACCGACTCATCCCCTCTATAGTGTTCCAGCCCCTCACCTGCTCCAGGATTCCTCTTCTCCCTTTATGGACAACTGCCTTCCATTCCACCCAGCTTAACAATCCCTCCACAGTCTAGCCCAGGAATCGGCAAACTCCTGAGACCCAAGGGCCCATCCTGTCCCTCTTAACAACGTTAAAATCACTCAGCCTCAAATATGTTTCTCCAGACAAATGAAATCACCGTGATCTGAAATCATAACCTTCAAATGTCTTTAATGGGACTTCAGAGCCTCACCTTCACACCGAAAGAGAGCCGCAGAGGGCTTGAGAGCTGCAGTTTGCCAACCCCTGGTCTAACCCATGGGGTTATCTCCCACGGCCCCCACCCCCACCCCACCCCACACACACACCTGCCATAGTTGACAATCGCCAAAGTCTCTTCTTCTTTGCTAAGAAAGTCTTTCTCTGGTTAGCTTTTTCCCTTATAACCAAAAAAACTCACTGTCATTGAGCCAAGACACAGGGACCCTGGGGGGCAGAGGATAGCTGCCCCAGTGGGTTTCAGAACCTGTAATTCTTGACTATGGGGTTTTTGTGTGTGTGTTTTTTTTTTCTTTTTCTTTTTGGGCTTCACTGCCCTCTGTTTGTCGTGGGAGCTACCCATCGCATGCTCCTGAGAGCCGCTGCTGGACTTGAACCGCCAAGCCCGCGGGTCGCAGTCCCGCACCCAACCACGTAAGCCACCGGGGCTCAGCCCCTCAGAGCCTGTAATCCTTTATAGGAGTAGAAAACCTTTTTCACCCACAGAGCAGCTAGTGGTTTAAAACCACTGACCTTGCAGTTAGCAGCTCAACATGTAACCATTACACCACCAGGACTCTGGCTCCCTTATAAAAGAGACCTCATAAATATTTGTCCTTTTGTGATTGGCTGATTTCACTCAGCATCATGTCCTCCAGGTCCATCTGTGCACCGAGTGCTTTGTCTTTTTGGCATTGTTTACGAGCAGGGCAGTGTTCCATTGTGTGCATGTCCCTGAGTTTCTTTATCTATTACTTTTCTGATAGGCATTTAGGTTGTTCCGATCTTTTTTTTGGGGGGGGGGGTTTGGTTTTGGGCATCACTGCCCCCTGGTGATGGGAGTAGGAGGCCCAGCCTTTGCTCCTGTGGAGCTGGAATTGAACCTCCATCCCAGTGGGCCGCAGTCCCGTGCACAACCACTACGCCACTGGGGCTCAGCCCCGGTTGTTCCAATCTTCTTGCCATTTTTATTTTTATTTATTTATTTTTGGGGGGGCATCACTGGCCTCTGGTGAGAGTGGGAGGCCCAGCCTTGCTCCTGGAGAACTGCTGCTGGATTCGAACCTCCAAGTCAGTGGGCCGCACTCAACCACTACGCCACTGGGGCTTAGCCCTCTTCTTGCCATTTTTAACAGCAATACAGTGAGCTTAGGTGTACTCATGTCTGTTCATGCTATAACTCCGTGTTAATCCTTGTAGACTAGAGAAATAAATTCACATACAATTACGTGTATAAGAAAGAGCTTTATATACAGGAGCAATTGTTATTGAGAAAACATCCCAGTCCAGACCAAGTCCATAAGTCCGATATTAGCCCAGATGTCCATACCAATCTATAAATTCCTCTTCAGACTCATGAAACACATGCAGTGACACGCAAGAAGATCAGAGGCCAGTGGGTGGAAAGCCTGTGGATCCAGTATGGGTGGAAACATCTCCATGCTGGCAGGGGTCTCCACCCACGTGGCTCCTCCAGCTCCAGGCCACTAGCTTAGCTCTGTGTGTGTGTGTGTGTCCTGCCTGCGGGAATGTCTCTCGGGGAGTGAGCGTGTGTCCCATTTCCTGGGAGCGATTTATCTCCTTAGCACCTCCAAATGAGGTCATCCAGCTGCCACCTGATCAACAGGCTAGACTCCACCCCTTCACTCTTAAGTTTCAAATCGCAACAGATGATGCGACTGCCATCCTCCTCTTTAGGCTATACACGCAGCAGAGGCCTTGCTGGATCATGTGGAATTTTTATCCACAGTTGCTTGAGTTCTCGTCCCAGGGTTTTCCCCGGTGATTGTGCTCATTTGCAGCTCCCGCAGCGGTGTGGGAAGGCTCCAGTCTCCCTGGAGCCTCGCCAGCAGGTTAATTTTCGATTGTCTGGTTGTCCTTCGTTTTGTTAACCCAGCTGCCACTGTGGATGTAGGGTGGTATCTCACCGCGGCTCTGATTTGCATCTCCCGGGAGCCTCGTGAGAGCAAGTATTTCCTGTCATGTCTGCTGGCCGCTTAGATGTCATTGCTGAGGAGCTGTCTGCTTATGCCCTTTGCCCATTTATAAGTTTGGCTATTTGTCTTTTTCCTCACGATGTGGTACAGTGTTCTACAGACCTTAGAGATGAGTCCTTTGCCTATTGTGCCACTGTTAAAAATACATGCTCCTAGGCCTGAGCCCCGGTGGCGTCGTGGTTGAGTGCTGCACTGCGGCCCACTGGCTTGGCAGCTCAAATCCAGCAGCAGCTCTCCGGGAGCAAGGCTGGGCTTCCTACTCCCACCAGGGCAGTGGTGCCCCTATATCTATTTATATTTATGTATTTCTTCACCGGCAATGTGGGGAAGAAAGCTGTCGGTGCCCGGCTATCAGAAGATACAGAGTCTGGGGTCTTAAAGGCTTGAAAATAAACAAGCGGCCATGTAGCTGGGAAGCAGCAAAGCCCACGTGAAAGAAGCACACCAGCCTCTGTGATCATGAGGTGTCGATGTGATCGGGTATCAGGCATCAAAGACCCAGAACAAAAAAAATCGTATCGATGTGAATGAGGGCGAGGGTGGAGTGGAGACCCAAAGCCCATCTGTAGGCAATTGGGCATCCCCTTACCCAGGTTTCACAAGGAAGAGACCAGCCAGTCAGGGTGCAGTACAGCATCCACAAAACATGCAGCTTTCCTCTAGTTCTTATTTTTTTCTTTCTTTTTTTTTTTTAGGCATCACTGCTCTGGTGGTGGGAGTAGGAAGCCCAGCCTTTGCTCCTGTGAGCGGGAATCGAACCTCCGTCCCAGTGGGCCACAGTCCCGCGCACAGCCACTACGCCACCGGGGCTCAGCCCTTTCCTCTAGTTCTTTAATGCTTTCTCCCTGCCCATGATCATGACCCCAATTCTACCTTCCAAAGCCCGCTAGACCAGAGCATGCACACTGGTACAGATAAGAGCTGGAAACACAGGGAAACCCTTCAGGACCTATCATGAGAGTAGGGGGGCTGTAAGGGGAAGGTGGGAGGGGAGAAAGGGGGGACTGATCACAATGATCTACATATAACCCCCTCCCTGAGGCCTGTACAACAGAAAAGTGGGTGAAGAGAGACATCAGTTAGTGTAAAACATGAAACTAATAATTTGTAAATTATCAAGGATTCATGAGGGAGGGTGGGTGGGGGAGGAGGAAAATGAGGCGCTGATACCAAGGGCTCAAGTAAGAAATGTTTAAAAATGATGGGCAATACACGTACAAATGTGCTTGACACTATGTATGTATGCATTGTGATAAGAGCTGTGTGAACCCTCAATAAAATGACTTTTGAAAGCGTGGGGAGAAAGGGGGAACCAATCACAACGATCAGTGTATAAACCCCCCCAGGGGAACAAGCAACAGAAAAGTGGGTGAAGGGAGACAGGGGTCACTGTAAGACATGAAAAAATGATGATTTATAAATTACCAAGGGTTCATGAGGGAAGGACAGTGGAGGAGGGAGGTGACGAATGAGCTGAAAGGGCTCAAGAAGAAAGAAAATGTTTTGAAAATGATGGCCACATGTGGACAAATGTGTTTGGCACAATGGGTGGATGGGTAATGATAAGAGCTGTAGCGCCCCCAATAAAATAATTTTGGTTCTCTTATTGTTTGATGAAGTCTTCTGATGAACCGAAGTGTCTTGTTTTCAGTCGGTCCCAGTCATCCAAGATGTCTTTAGGCGACATTTAGGCTGTGTGTGTGTTTCCTTTGGTACATTT
>PVJH01028784.1:13577-26995 GCA_004026705.1 Nesogale talazaci
CCCCCCCCCCCCCCCCCCCCCCCCCCCCCCCCGTCTTCCAGAAATGAGATCCTGCTGCCATCAAATGGGGTGACACTGGTACGGAATACGCGGTACAGGCTGTTGGACATTTCACAACCTGTGAGATACCTGGGGCTCACCTGAAGGGTCGGAGCAGAAGGCGACACCATCATTTCTACTCCTTCCGACACAGACAGTGCTCTCATGTTTGTGGCGGGCATAAATGAGAAGTCTGGCAAGTCCCTCAAGATTGCCACCAGTCTTCCCGGACATGGTCCCCCGTGATAACTTTGGCACCTTGACTGATGGGCAGAGTCCATGTCATCACTACCCCTAAGGGACGGTGGGTGACCCTTCTGGGACACTGTGGTGTGATGGCCGAGGGGCTGCGCAGAACATCTTGGCATCAATGGGTGCCGCCAAGGCTGTGGACAAGGTGGAATGAGCAGACCACTGGCATGGCCCTCCAGGTCCCCACCCCCAACATGGGGAGGCTGAATCTGACCTGCCATCTGGAGAGTTGCCAGATGGGATGACATCAGGAAAATGTCGCCTAACATGCATCATGGGCGACATTGAATCCCAGGTGGTCTCCTGACTTTAACAATGACACCAGGGCTGAGCCCTGGTGGCACGTAGTGGCTGTGTGCGGAACTGGAGCCCACAGGGTTGACGGTTCAAATCTAGCAGCAGCTCTCCAAGAGCAAGGCTGGGCTGCCTACTCCCACCAGGGCAGTGATGCCCCCCCCCAAAAAAAAGAAAACCCCACAAAAATCAATGACACCTATTCTTCCAGGTGGCATTGCCCTCGGCCACTTTATCATACCGATTTCCTGGTATGATGGTGGCTTTGGCTACCATGGGCCTTATGATCCACATAGCCTCTCAGGAGTATGCGCCCCGGGGACAGCAAGAGCAACAGAGGAAGAAAGAGGCCTTCGACGGTGGGGTAGTCCTAGCTGCTTCTCGACCTCCCATCACTGAAAAATCTCGCCCATCCTTGACACTGAATGAAGTAGAAGAGGGGCTTAGAAAGTTGACCTTGTTGTGTGTCATCAGTGACCCACCCGACACCCTCTCCCACCCACGCCTCCCCAAATACATGTAGGAGAGTCAAGACTTGTTAGTGAAAGAAGGTGGTCCCATGTTCAAAGACTGCCCTAAGGCCAGCCTCACTTCTCCCGGGGAAGTGTCTCCAGCTCTCCTCCTCCGTCCTCCATAAAGCAAGTAGACGTTTCAAGTGATTTACTCATTCGACAGACATTTCGCAGTTAAATAAACAGAGCCCAGTAACAGACACTTTACAGAGAAATGGACTTCGGATTCCGACCCCCCCCCCCCAGCCCCAAGCTTCCTCTGGCTCATTCCATCTTTTGCCACTCTCTCAGGGAGTCCATTCTGACTCAAAGTGACCCTGTGCGTTTCCGAGACTGGGAATAGATAGTCCCATCGCTTCTCCGAGGGAGGGGCAGGTGGGTTTCGAACTGCTGCCTTAGAAGACCACAGTCCAACAGGCAATCACTACACCGCCAGGACTCCTCTAGGGGGCTTTTACATGTGCTACACAGACCTGGGACGGGGCACATGAACTGGGAAAGGAGAGCTGCTGGGGAGACAAGGATTTCCAACCTGAAGACAAGACCTAATTCAGGACAGATGTCCTTTCGTCACTTCGTGGGTGGGCATCCCCTTCTGAGGGGGGCAAAAAAATCCTATCTGAGTGCCCCCAACTCATCACTGGTCCCCGGCGCCTAGCTTCGAGGCTCTTCTAGTTTAGTTTAGTTGTTCTGGTGTCGCTGCTCTTGGCCTGCTTCTGTCATCTGATGCCTATGGGGAAAGCAGCCTGGAAGCCTGGAGGGGCAGTGGGACTGTGGGGGGGAACTGCTTGGCATCCAGCTTGTCCTTGTACTGCAGCTCAGGGGTCACCAGTCGCTCACACTCCTTCCTGTCTTCGGGGCTCAGTCCACTGCGAAGGATATATCCCAAAACCTTAGCCGACCCAAACTGGAAAGGGCGGAACCGGCGGTCAGTGATAAACTTGGGGTCGAGAGGCTTGCCGCCCAGCACACAGTGTTTAGCCAGGGCCTCTCGCCGAGCCCTCAGCTGGGCCACGGCGCTCTCTAGCCGGCTCTGGCCATAGCGCTCGATGCGTGTCCACAGACTGCGGTTGAAGTGGACGTAGAGGGCCCAGTCCAGATGGTTCCAGGCGCGGGCTTGCGCGGCCAGCTCCTGCTGCTGGTCCGTCGCCCTCCTTTCCCTGAGAGCGCCGAGGCCCCGCCCACCCGCCGCCTGGGCATTGTGCATGAAGCCCACCACATCGTCCAGACCCCAGCACAGGGCATCGGCCAGCAGGACCAGCGACTCGTCGAAGTACTCGGCCACCAAAACCAGGTCAAAGACCGAGTCTAGCCAGGCCAGACCCCACTGGATGAAGGAGGAAGGCCCTTGATCTAAAGGAGCAGGACTGGACGCCTGGCGATGACCGGGGGCCACGGAGCCACCAGGATGGAAGACGGCATTAGGCTCCAGGGTGTGGGCTGGAAGGTTCACACCGGCCGGCGGGACAGGCAGCTGGGGAGCGTTGGGGTCTCTGAGAAGATGGGGAGTCCTTCTGGCGGCCTTCGTATCTGGGGGGAAGGGGAGGCCAAAGTCAAACCACAGCAAGTTCCGGGCATAATGGTCCCCACGAGCTCCAAGTCGGTAGAAGGCTCGAGGATTGGCTAAAAAAGCCGCCCAGGAGGGGGCTTTGCGGAAGGCCGAGGAAGTGGTTTTATAGTAGGAGAAGGCCGAATGCGCCAGCGTTGCTGGGTCTCGGACAATGGAGAAGAAGAAGCTGTCGGAAGGCATGACCCGAAGGACCTGCAGAAACAAGAGAGAAGACGAAAGGAGACGCGTAACTGGGCCAGGGAGACACGAGCATAAAAACCAAGTGCCCTCAGAATGTCCCCTGCCTCCACCCCCGCCCCCAGCTCCCTCAACCCTCTTAACAGTGGTACCGAGACACCCCCTCTCCCCAACCCCCATCCTCATGCTGTCCCCTCGCTCTCTGCATGGTCTTGCACACATTGACTGAAGAACCCCCAGGCACCATTTGCTGATCTGCAAAATTGGGACTACGCCTCTCCTCTACTCCGGGCGGTTGTGAAGGAGATAAAAGAGGGGAGGAGCTGGGAGTATCATTTTCGCCAAGGGTACATTCATCTCCCGGGGGCCTTTCTGTCTGCCTTGGGCAGGAACACTTCTAGAAACCAGACTTTGAAGTCACGTCTTCAACTATGAACGGGCCTCCTTGGGAACTCTCAGTCACCCACTCCAAGAAAGGAACAGGCCTCCGGGCTCTGACAGAGTCCCTGGCAGGGAGAGGGGAGAGAAAGGGGGAGTCACAGGAACGCTGTCTCTATGCAGACCTCAGCTAGGCGGACCAGGTCAAAGGGAAGGACAGGACCGAGGCTCCTGCGCATCCTGGAGAACAAGAGCCCTCGTAGGAATGGGATACCGGGGAGCCGTGGCTCCTGGGCGAGCTACGAGTATCAACCCCACGTCTCAGCAAGAAGGAAGCTGGCCGTGGAATCACAAGTCAAGGTGGCACTGTAGCTGAACATCTTGGCGGAGCTTGCCTCCCAGGAGGGTCTGCCTCTGAAAATAGAACCTGCCCGTGAACGGCCCGGCCCCGAGAATGTGAGGGTTCCAGCAGGCAAAGCCCGTGAAAGCTTTGTCTCTCTGCAGGCGTCGCGCAGGGCAATGGAGCAGAGGGCATCGGATGGACCCGGAATAGCACCTCGACTTGGCCATTTATTAACTGTGTCCTTGGAGGCGGGCCGCTGACCTTCCTGCCTTTCTGGGTTGACACTTACCTTGAAGAAGGTGCAAGTGCATGCATGGATCACGGTGAGCGGGGAAGGACTAGTGGTGCCAAAGAAGGTCAGGATCCTGACCTCCGCGGAGCCACGGGCCTGAAAGCGCCTTCTCCTCACGTCACTCTCCATTGTGGTCCCTCAACTGCACGCCCTTGGTCGCCCATCGAAGCCACTGATTGTTTGCAGCTCGGGAGAGGGAGTTTTTGCCGCTCCGGCTAAACTTGTTCTACCACCCCCACACTGCTTCCCTTGCTCCATCCCCGCATGCCCTGCCATGATCTTGCTGCGCTTTGCCTGCTTTTCTCCTCAGAGGTTCCTGAGAAGACAGACCTGATGATCCGCTTCTGGAACCTCACCCTCCCCACCCTTCCCTTCCTGCGGACCCTCTGGGGCACAATTCTCTTGTGACACACTGGGGTGGCGAGGAGATGGCATCAACTCAGCAGCAACTAGGTCAACTGGAAGAGGTAATGAAGCCGTGAGCTAATCCTTGAATCGCACCGCAAGGCGAAGACTCCCCGAGAGCAGCTTGACTTGCGCTGGACGGTGGGGGTCAAGTAGAAAGACCTCGCCAGAGAGCCGCACCTTTACTGAATGCTCTCCCTTCAGTTCCAAACGCACACGGGGGCGTGTGAACACACACACACACACACACACACACACACAAACACACACACACATCTACCCGGTCTTTGGGAAAGAGCTTTGACTTTGGAGTGGATAATCTGGATTTCGATTGTAACTCTGCCACTTTTTAACCTGATGACTCAGGCACATCACCTCTCAGAAACTCCAGCTCCTCATCTGGAGGAAAGAGACACTTTAAATGACCTTCCTTAGAAGTAAGATGAAGACCCAGCCCTCAGTAAGCATTCAATAAAGGCCAGTTCCTACCTGGTGAGTCTTCGCTTGCAGGGTGATTGTCTTTTCTGTAAAAGCTCGCATGTTTCTGTGTGTGTGTGTGTGTGTGTGTGTGTACATTCACAATACATTCATTTCCCCCACTAGACTTGAGATTCCTGGGAAGGCCAGAGGAGCTCTGGTAGTGCAGTGACTAAGGACTCAGCTACTAACTACAAGGTCACTGGTTTGAACCCACCAGGGGCTCTGTGGGAGAATCTTATGGGAGTCTGCTTCCTCAAACATTCCAGCCTTGGAAAGGCCAGCAGCTGTCTCTGTCATCTGTGGTGGCTGTCAATGGAAATCCACTCCATGACAATAGTTTGGGTTTGAGCTGTTTGTTTTTGTTTGTTTTGTCTTGGGGCGGGGAAGGGGGAGAGCCAGGCCTGGCTCTCTTCCCAAATCATCTGCACCACCCAGCGTAGGTTTAGCCCATGCATAATGCGTCAACTACAACGTGGATGGTGAGAAGAGAGGGGAAAAGACAGTGGTCGAGCAGGATTCCTGGCCACGAAGGTGGATGGGACCAAAAAAGGCCAGGGGTCCCAGGACAGAGCATTTGGGCAGTTAAAGTGGGCAGGGGAAACAGTGGCACCAGGCGAGGACTCTGGCCTCGGAACGGGACAAGAGGTTAGCTCCCCACAGAAGTGAAGCAGGAACTTGGACCCCAGGAACTACTGGGAAAGGGACCCTCAACAAGCGGGGAGCGTAAATCCCACCTGTGTGGCCCTATGATGAGACTTTGCCCACCTCCCCACCGTGGTCTTGACCACAAGTCTGAGCGCAGCTCTTTCCAGTCCCACCCCTCCCCTATGCCCCTCACCTCTTTCAGGTTGAACCTCATGTGGTGACAGAGAATGTGGAAGGGGAACTGGGTGTCTCCATCCTGGGGGCGGAAATTTTTGACCCGGGAGGCCTGGAAAGGCCTCGGGTAGCCGAACTGGTAGTGGGCAGGGAGGGCGAAACGCAGCCCGTGCCGGTCCCCATAGCGATGAAGCAGGTTCAGCACGGAGCTGCTCCCCGATTTGTGTGTCTTCAAGAACACCAGTCGCTGCCTGGGCGGGCAGGACGGGGTGCTTGGGCGCCGTGACAAGGTCCAGGGCTGTCGAAGCTGGAGGCCCACTCCAGGGAGCCTGTCGAGAGAAGGGGAGGAGGGCGGGAAGCATCCTGTTCCTCACCAGCCAGTGTGTGGGCACCTGGTGCAGAAAGGGCAGAGGGTCTAACATCTCCCCTGTCTGGGTGCCCCTAAGAGTTCCCCCTTATCCCACCGCCAGGTGGGGCAAGAACCAGGCGGAAACTCACCTTCTCTGGAAGGGGCCCCCCCAGAGCTGCAGGGCGAATCCGATGGTCATGAAGATTCCCAGAGCCACACCCAGGCTCCGTGGCCCCCAGAGGCAGAATCGCATGGTCCTGGTGGGAGACAGGGGGCCCATGTGGCCCAGGGGAAGCTTGAGAGGAGCAGGGCCAGTCGGGGGACCAGCGCAGAGAGAGCCTGGGGTAGCCGGCTAGCCGTTGAAGGCACCGAATGGAGATGGGGGGTCATTCCCCAGGCCTGCTTGCCGCCCGCCCGGGTTGCGTCTGCCCCCTGAGTTAGCAGATTTTTGCCTCCGTCAGCGTCTAGAAGAGAAATGAGGGGGAGGGAGCGGCGCCCAAAGAGATGGGTAAGAGCCCTCTCTTCCCTCGAGCAGCTGAACCCAAAGTCAAGGAGGGGGCGCTCGCTCTCCAGGGGCTTCCCCAGCCTACCCCCTGTGCAGTCCCCTCTGTCTCCGGGGAGCCTGGGGGGTTTAGGCGGGAAGGAGAGAAAGAACCCTGATCACTCCGGCTTGAGACGGGAGAGATTCGAGCCCAGCAGCTCCCGGGCAGTGCCGGCAGAGGCAGGCTGCGGTCACCCGGGCACTGCCAAGTCCCTTGACTTGTGACCTCACTCAGATGCTGGCCAGAGAGGCCACCGCAGGCCATGAGGATGGGGCACGGGGTGGCTGTGGATCCGAATGGATTCCAAAGCAGTGGGTTTGGGGCTGGGGTGTGTGTGTCGAGGTACAGCAGTGGGGGGGTGGTGACTAGCGGGGGGCTAAGAGAAAAGCAAGGGGGGGTGCTTTCTGACAAGGAAGAAGCCCAGCCATCTCTTTGCAAACGCGTCCCCCTCCAGCTCAGGGCTCCCAGCACAAGACCACCTCCGTGGGTGGCAGAGGTCGGTGGGGGGTGGGCGGGAGACCTGGAGGTCCCTTAGAAAGCTCAGGTCCCGGGTCCACCGCACCAACCCCCGCCCCATGCCCCGCTGCAGCCCCCCGCAGAGGGGACAGAAGAGCCTGAGAGGGCAGCGCTGGCGAGAAAGAGACGCACAAAGGCACCGCGAAAGCGGCAAACACCAAAGTCCGGCGTCTGCTTCTCTCCAGGCCGGAGCTGCCCCACCAGCGAGGAATCGAGCCCCGCCCCTTGGGGTGCACCCCGCAATTACTGGCCCGGCCCCTCCAACAAGACCCGACAGCCTCCCTCCCTCGCTGGATGCCCCAGACGGAGAGCGCCCACATCTGTGACCCGGCAGCCGGCCCTACCCCCGCGCCCCATCCCCTCCCAGCCCAAACGCCCTGATTTTTCCACTTCCCTCCATCCAGCCCGATCTCGTCCCACTCCCCCACGCCAGCCCGCGGTCACCTCCAGCGTCAGCAGCTGCTCAGCCTCTGGGGGGCTGGGGGGGGTCTCTCCATAAAGTCTGGGGTCTCTGAGCTTCACGCACCCACTCACCAGGCCGCGTGGGGGGCGGCAGGGGAACCGGGTCGGGCCTCCAGCCCACCACTGCCTGGGCCTGGCTCCTCCTCGCTCGCTGGCTCGGCTTAACTTTCCTCCCCACAAACTTTCTCTGTGTGCAGGCTCCTCCCCTGCCTTGGTGCTTCCAGTCCCAGCAGCGGGCTGCCCGGCTGGGATCCACTCTCTCCCTCTCCGTTCCTCCTCCTTGGCCTGGGGCTCCTGGGTCTACCCTGGAAGGATACGTCCACCCTCCCTTGGCACCCCAGAATCAATTCAGGTGGCAGGGAGGGGCAAGTGACGGACAAGGGATAAAAGGGGACATTGTCCGAAATCCTAACAGGTCCTCAGAGACCCCCAGGCACGGAGAGCAAGGGTCCCTGCCACAGAAGGCAGGGGGCCCACCAAGGTGTGGGCATCTTCTGGTCATCTTTGGATGGTCCCCCGCGAATGACAGAGGCGCTTCCTTCCAGAGGCTCTCTGCGCACCTCCCCGACCGCACCATCTGATAAGACACGGAGGATGCCCACTGGTCCACACACAACCCCAGGGGTGTTCAAACACCAGCCAAGGAGGGCTGTCCCGGCATAGAATGTGGCACACGGAGTCCAATAAATTAAGCATTTATTTTTAGAATGAACACTGAGTCAAACAACACTGGGACATGAATGACAAGGGGAAAGTCGGTCAGGAGGAATGGGGATGGTAGGCAGAGGTCAGGAGATGAATCTTGCCTTGTCTCTCCCTCCCCCCTCCCCGCCCCTGTAGTTTAGTGTAAGAAATCCATACTGGCGACAGTCAA
The DNA here is from genome assembly GCA_004026705.1 of Nesogale talazaci. Classification (NCBI taxonomy): domain Eukaryota; kingdom Metazoa; phylum Chordata; class Mammalia; order Afrosoricida; family Tenrecidae; genus Nesogale; species Nesogale talazaci. The sequence continues at coordinate 21,882 of PVJH01028784.1, forward strand.
CAGAAACCAGACCCCCTCATCCTGACTTCTCACACACAGACACACACAGCCACCCAGTCCCTCCCCTGCACCCCGACAGCTCTTGTCCATTTCTGAGACCAGGTACCCCCACCCCACATGACTTCCACCCCCTCCCCCACTTCCATCCTAGTCCTTCAAACCCCACCCCCAAATGGAACCCTAAAAAAATCTTCCCTTTCTCCCTTGTTGGGGCAGACCCCCAGCCCCAGGCTTAGGGGCTTGGAGACCACTCCTCCTCTCCTAAATAAATACCCATTATCAGTCACCAAATGGAGTGGGGGGGGGGGCAACGTTACCACCACCTTTTCAACCCACCCAAGAGAATCTTCTGGATCTGGGCCTCCCCTCCTGGGCCATTAATGCACCCCCTTCTCCTCCTCCCCAGACCCAGCTGAGGTGGGAGGAAGGGGCAGGGCCAAGAACCCTTACGGTGTTCGGGTATCCCCTGCCCTGTTATCGAGGTCCAAGCAGGGCCAGAGCTGGGAGGAAAAGGATGAGGATGGGGTGGGTGTGAAAACCAGCAGGTGGCCCCCCACCCCTGCTCCTGCCCTGGTTGTAGCGGGAACCACCGCCTCCTTTCCCCCCGGGACTGTCTCTTCGGGGAGGGCGAGGGGGCCTGGCTGGAGGGGCCACAGCTGCGGTGCCAGCCATCCAGTCATCGGCGTAGTGCTGTCCTCCCCCGGAGCCGCTGGCGTCCTCATCTGCAGGAAAGGACAGGGGCAGAGGGGGACACCAGGCAGGGCAGGAAAGAGACATGAGGAGACAGGTGCGGGCGGGAAAAGGGGTGTGAGGGGCAGATGCAGAGAGGCAACGGAGACAGGTAAAGGCAGACAGGGACTCAGGAGAGCAGGAAGGGAGAGAGAGGAAATGAGAGACATCGGACAGACATGGGGACAACAGACAGGAGCGGGGACACACACACAGAGAGAGAGACAGATGGGCAGATGGGGAGAGAGGAGAGGTAGGAAGTCAGAAGCAGAAAGCAGCCGTGTGAGGGAGGGGAGTGACAAGAGAAATGGAAGGAAAGAGTGGAAATATGAATGTGTCTGTGAATGTATCTGGCCACCTCCACACATTCTCATTCTCTCTCTCTCTCTCTCTCTCTCTCTCTCTCTCTCACACACACACACACACACACACACACTTTCCCCAGGTTGCCTGACCTCGTCACCCTCCCATGCACAGCCTTTTGGCCTCAAATTAAGCAGCAGCATCCGCTGTTCTCAGAGACTGGTTTTACAGTCCCCTCCCCCCGGGGGGGGTGATCTGCAGGGTGGAGACCCCCTCGCTGGCCACTTACTCTCCCGCACTAGAGGAAGGTGCTCAGGACACACTCATTAGAGGACGGGTGAGCGAATGGATGACTGATATTTACGGGGTGTTCAGAGATGCACTGCACACATGGAGGGGCTCAAAAAGCAGGAGGGAGGCTGGAGGGGGTGGGTCTGGGGGTCAGGCTGAGCCCCCCCTGCCCGGGTAGGAGGGGTGACCCACGGGGGGGGGGGCATCCCAGCGTCTCACCCATGTCCTGCAGGTCCAGGTCATGTCCTAGAGCGGCCGCCCTCATCCTGGCCGTGGCAGCTCGGAGCTGCAGCCGCCTCCGGCGAGTCGGGAGGTCCGGCCCAGAGACGTCCACCTCCAGCTCGGGGTTGCTGACCTGTTCGGCTAGGGAGCTCCCGACCACAGGAGGCAGGTACCTGGGAGCAGCGCAGGCCTGAGGCTCCGGTGCGTGGCGCCCTCGGAGGGGGAGGGGGGTGTCCATCCGCGGCCCGCCCACCCCCCACCGCCACTGGGCTCTCACCGGCCCCGCCCTGCTCCGGTCCAGCAGGGTGCCGCCTCCTGAGAGATGGCTGCTGCCATGCGGGGGTCCCCGCACACGGTCAGGGGCAGCCCGGCCCAGAAGCCCCTCACCCGGCCAAGGCGCTCACGGAGTTCCCACACCTGAGCAGGCAAGAGGGGGCGAGATGGAGGCGATGATGGCCTGCGGTCCTCAGGCCCGAGCCCATGGGCTTGACGGCGGCGGCCCTCACTCACCAGCCGTGGTAGGTTGGTGCCCACCGCCGTGGTGGGTCGCTCCTCCTCCACTCCCGCTGATGTCCAGAGCCGGCCGGCCTCCTCCCGGGGAGCGGGGGCTCTGCGGGTGCGGGCTGGCGCCGGGTGGGGCCCCCCACACCCCTGGAACACCTGGAAAAAGAGATGTCCTTTTGTGGGTGATCTCTGCCCCATCTGCCTCTCATTTGGGCTGAGCCCACATATTTTCTTCCTAGTCTTGGGGCATCCCCCCATTTTATCTCCTCTGTAATTCCCCAGGGTCCCTGGGTACCCCCCAATTCTCGTCCAAGTGCTCATAGCTTGCTCTAGAAATCCCACAGTGTCCCTGACACCCCCACATGACCCCTCCACCCCAGGCAATGCCCCAACCCTTCCCTCTTACCTGAGCTGATGATGCCCCCCCTCCAAGGCTGAGTCCCTGCACCCTACCTGGGCTGACACCCCCACACTGTTTTCCTGCAGAAACATCAGCGCCTCTGAGATCTTCACACCAATGGACTCCGCAGCCAACTCAAAGGAAAAGGGTCCCTGGAGTCTCTCCGCCAAGAGCAGGAGGGCGTCTTGAAGGAGGGCAGGGGGGAGAGGGACATGAGGCGGGCAGCCAGACGCGCGGCTCTCTCCCCTGGGTGGCAAGGGAACCTCAGAGAAAAGCTCCCCTCCTCCCCAGCCGCCTGCCACATCTGGCTTTAGACGGACTCCCTTCTCACCCCCCACTCCAGATCAAAACCTCCCACTCGCGGCCGTGTCGTGGACTCGGTGCACTGCGACGCCACAGGACAGGGTAGGACTGTCTCTGGGTGTCGGAGTAGAGCGTCTCCTCTTGCTCCCACGGACCGGCTGGTGGTTCTGAACTGCGGACCAGCAGCCCAAAGCCTAACCCAGACCTCCTCCCCACCACCGGCGCCCCCGCTTCATTCCCTCAGGCGTTCCGGGTCCCCTCACCCAAGTAGCCGCCCCAGTCAGGTTCCAGTCCCCCGCTGCTGAGGCAGCCACGGGCCACGTTGAGGCAGAAGCCCCTGCAGGGGGGCAGAGAGGGGACCCCCCTGCAGAGAGGGCAGCCCGTCAGACGCATGACAGCCCGGCTGCAGCCTTCGGACATGGACACCTGGGGACAGAGAGCGGGGTGGTGACAGCCACAAACACCACAGCTGCCCTCAGGCAAGCTGGATGCGAGGCATGGAATGAAGTCTGTATACACATCCTCCCCACCACCCCTCCCCTCCTGGCGGGCTGGACAGGAGTCTCCGGGTGAGTGTCCCGTGTGGAGGCAGGGATGACCATAGACTGCACAGCCCGGCTTACTGAGGATGGGAGAGGGTGGCTCTAGGAGTCAGATCAGAGACTGCTTCTTAGGAGGTACGGAACTAGAGAGGCAGTGGGGTGGGGGTGGAGGGCGGTGGACTGCAGTGAGGTGGCCTGGCTGGCCAGAGGGAAAAGCTTGCCTAAGAAGCGACAGGATGGCTGGGAGGTAAGGGAGAAGACCAGCAGAGGAGGGGATAGCCTTGAGGACCAAGCTAAGAATCTGGTCTTCAGGGAAGGCGGCGGGCATAGAGGGCCCCCTCTCCTGCGAGTGGGGGGTGGGGCAGGGCGAGAAGCCAAGGGGTCAGTACTCTAAGCACAGATGCCCCTAGACACTGGCATGGAGGCGGGGTATGAGTCATCAGAGAGCGGGTCAGAGATCATGGATAATGACCCAAGGGACACTCCACTCTAACCTTTCTTCTTTCCTGAGTGACCCTGGGACACCAGGGTCTGGAGGTCTCTCCTGCCAGCTGGTGCCTGCTTCTTCCTCCTGGGCCCTTTCCCGCTTCTACCCCTCACCCCGCCCTGGCCATCTATATGCAATGCCCCTAACCTTCAGTGCGGTGCTGACGACATCTCTTCCAGTAGCCAGGCCCTGAATAAAGGCACGGGCAGCCACCAGGGCACGAGTGATCTGGAGAAGACAAGGGGGGGCAAAAACAACACAGGGGAGTTGTGAGCCAGTCATGACGTGGGGGCCAGGAGACTGCCCCCAGGGATGAGCGGAGTGGGTGAGGGTTGCGGGGTCAGGGGGGTTGGGTGGACTAGGGAGGCAGGTTGGAGAGACTCACAGGAATGAGAGTCTGGAAGGCTCAGGAGAAACCACATTTGGGGAGAGATGGATAAGGACGTAACACTGAACTTGAAGACCTGGGTGGGAGGGCTGGCTCTACCACCAGTCTCTGGGAGACCCTAACCTCTGGGAACCTCGATTTTCTCCACAGACGAAGGGGACACCACTGTCCAGCTTGCTGGGTTATGGTGGCAATCAGATGGGTGAACGCACCTCTCAGACAGTAACTGCCTAAGGGATCTTTGGGCGAGCCAGATGATGCCAGAACCGTGGCAAGAGGGTGGGCTGGGGTGGGGGGACTGGTGTCCCCCTGCTTGAGGGTCAAGGGCTGGACGGATGCAAGCAGGGAGGCACTCAATGGAAAGCACTAAGGATCCCTGGGGGATGGGGTGAGGTGGAGGGGGGTGAGGGGTGGCGGGAGGCTGGGCTTCGGGTGGGGATCACCTGGTCAGAGGTAGCTGCAGAGCAGAATGCCAGTGGGTCACCAGCTCAGGTGTGGCTGAGGCACAGAGTGGGGGGGGGGGGTCAGAGGCAGCTGAAGCTCAGGCCTTGGGGCCCCTCACCTGCAGGCGGAGGCGGCGGGGCGAGTCCCCGAAGGGCTGCAGAGAGCCATCTGCAGCGGCGGCCAGGCGAGTAAGACAAAGCAAGTAGTCAGGGGGGAAGCTGTACTGTGGGTGCAGCAGGGGGAAGGCCCTCTCCAGGAGCTGCGCCCAGAAATCAGCCAGCGTGTCCTCTAAGCCCCCACTCGCCCCCCCATAGTGGCCCCGCAGTCGGGAGAACAGGCCACTGAAAACGGGGGCGTGCTGGGCATACAGGCGGCCGTAGGAGCGGGAGAAGAGCTGGGCCAGGGAGCGCTCGGATGCAGAGAGCAGCTCCCGGAAAAACTCTGTGGTAAATGCAAAGAAGGGGTGTGAGGTAGGGACAAGGTCGGGGGGGGGGGGGGGGG
>PVJH01028785.1:0-26867 GCA_004026705.1 Nesogale talazaci
GGAAGGTGGGGTAGAAGGGGTAAATGATTACAAGGATGTACATATAACTTCCTACCTGGGAAATAGACAACAGAAAAGTGGGTGAAGGGAGACGTTGGACAGTGTAAGGCATAACAAAATAAAATTATAAATTATCAAGTGTTCATGGGGGTGGGTGGTTTGAGGAAGGAGGGGAAAAACTGAGGAGCTGATACCAAGGACTCAAGGAGATAGCAAATGTTTTGAGAATGATGATGGCAACAAATGTACAAATGTGCTTGACACAGTGTGTGTATGTATGTATTGCAATAACAGTTGTTACAAGCCCCCAATAAAATGATTTTTTAAAAAAAGATATAACCTTGAAAATCTATAGAAAACTGTGACCCTTTGGGCTGAGCCCCGGTGGTGTAGTGGTTGTGCGCGGGACTACGGCCCACTGGGACGGAGGTTCAATTCCAGCAGTGGGGCTGGGCCTCCTACTCCCACCACCGGAGAGCAGTGATGCCCAAAAAAAAAAAGAAAAGAAAACTGTGACCCTTTAATAAGAAACACAAGTAATCCAATTTAAAAACTGAGAGAAGACATGAATAGACTACTAACCAATTGCAGATTGCAGAATTATACAGTCATGATGGAAAACATTTTGGTCCTTTCTTACACAAACGCAAATAGAGAAACCATGTAATTCACCAATCTTTTTACTCAGCATATGCTGCTCCAAAGAAATAAAGACTAAACACAAATAGATATATGAACACTCATGTTTGTGGAAGTACTATCCACAATAACAAAAAGCAGCCTAAATGTGCATCTATGAAGAAATGGATAAATAAACTTTGATGCATACATACTATCGAATATTATGCATCCCTAAAAAGCGATGATAGAACTTTTTTTTTCTTTTTTTTGGGGGGGGGGTGGGCATCACTGCCCTCAGGTGGTGGGAGTAGGAAGCCCAGCCTTTGCTCCGTGGAGCTGGAATCGAACCTCCATCCCAGTGGGCCGCAGTCCCGCGCACAACCACTACGCCACCAGGGCTCAGCCCCGATAGAACTTTTTTTATCAAGCATAATGTCAAACACCTCATGACATTGATGAATTTGGAAAGCAAGTTGAATCATTCTCAAAACGATGAATACTATATGAAATCACTATTAGACAAAGAATCAAGAAAATGGTTTCATACCCAAAGAAGCAGACTTGGAAGTTTCTGGGGAGGCCAGAGGAAGAGGGAGGAGTAAGGCAGGAGGGAAGGGAGAGGAGAAAAGGAAGGACCATATACATGGAGATGGGGAGAGGGCTTTTCAGTTTTGAATTTGGTGGTGGTGACCAAGGTATCTACTTTTTTTTTGTGTGTGGGCATCACTGTCCCCTGGTGGGAGTGGGAGGCCCAGCCTTGTTCCTGGAGAGCTGCTGCTGGATTTGAACCGCCAACCCTGTGGGCCATAGTCCAGCACACAACCACAACACCACCAGGGTTCAGCCCAACCTGGAACTATTTACAGGATTGTTTGTCTTGCTTTGTTTTTTGCTTCTTCTTCTGTTTTTTTTTCCTTTTTTTCTTTCCCTCTATGCCTTTTTATATAAGATAAGCAGGATAAACAATCTGGAAGAGAATACAACGGGACCAGCGGTGGTGGGGTGGGGGACATGGGAGAGGATGAGGATGGGGCCGGGAGAGGGAGCAGGGAGCCAACACATTCGAGGCCAAGAGAACAAGAGATCTAAAATTGATGGAGAGGAGGGTGTAGAATGTCGGTCTGATAAAGTGCAATGTATCTGAGAGGAATTATTGAGAGCCGAATGGAGGGTGAGCATGATAGGGGACAGGAGGAAGGTGAAAGAAAATAGAGAAAAGAGGGAGGGACAAAATCTATATAGGTATGGGCATATATATTATATAAACATATCAATTTATAATCAGGCATATAGGTCAATGTACATATATTTATATGTTAAGCATTAAGATAGCAGATGGAGGGGCTGAGCCCCAGTGGCGTAGTGGTTGTGCGTGGGACTGTGGCCCACTGGCTTGGAGGTTCAAATCCAGCAGCAAGGCTGGGCCTCCTACTCCCACCACCAGAGGGCAATGATGCCCCCCCAAAACAAACAAACAAACAAAAAGATAGCAGATGGACTTTGGGCCTCTATTCACTTACTCCCTAAACACAGGAACACTTTGTTCTAATAATCTGGCACTCTGTAAAGCTCACCTTCCCGAAAGGATCGCTGAAGACAAAATGGGTGCATAAGCAAAAATGGATAGTGCCCGGCTTTTAAAAGATATGGCATCTGGGGTCTTAAAGGCTTGAAGTTAGGCTGAGCCCCAGTGGCCTGGGGGTTGTGTGTAGGACTATGGCCCACAGGGTTGACAGTTCAAATCCAGCAGCCCCTCTCCAGGAGCAAGGCTGGGCTTCCTACTCCTGCCAGGGCAGTGATGCCACACACACAAAAAAAGCTTAAAGTTAAACAAGCAGCTATTTAGCAGGGAAGCAACAAAGTTCACATGAAAGAAGCACACTAGCTTATGATCATGAGGTGTCAATGGGATCGGGTATCAAAAAATCCAAAACAGTTTTATTGATGTAAAGGGGGGAATGGTGGTGGAGTGGAGTGGAGACCCGAAGCTCATCTGTAGACAATTGGACATCCCTCACAGAAGGGTCATGAGGAAGGGACAATTCAACCCGGGTGCAGGAGAGCACTGATGAGACATCGATCCTCTGGTTTCCCTCTATCTATTATGACCCAGTTCTGCCTTACAGATCCAGCTAGACAGAGTCTGTACACTGGTACAGATAGGAGCTCTGGACACAAGGAATCCAGGACAGATACACACCTCAGGAACAGTATTGGGAGTAGCAATATCACCAGACTAGGGGGGACTTGGGGGAGCGGACGGGGGATAAAGGAGAAACTGATCACAGGGTTGGATATATAACATATGATCCCCCCAACGGGGACGAATAATAGAAATGTGGGTAAAGGGAGGCAATAGACAGTGATATGAAATAACAATAATATATATTTGATCAAGGATTCATGAAGGTGAGAAGATTGGGGAGGAAGGGGGGAAAAGATGAGCCGATACCAAGGGCTCAAGTAGAAAGAAATGTTTTGGAAATGAGGATGGCAACCTATGTGCAAGTGTGCCTAATACAATTGAATGATGAATTGTTAAAAGATTTGTGGGCTGAGCCCGTGGCATAGTAGAACTGCCTTGTGGGTTCTCAAGACTGGAATTATTTACGGGACTAACAAGCCCTGTTTTTCTCCCAACACTGGTGGTTTCCAGCTGCTGGCCTTCTGGACTACAGCCCAATGCATGACCACAATGTCCCCAGGGCTCCAGTCCAGTAAAGGGGAAACTGGTATTACCCAGATTTTGCAATGCTCCAAACTCACTAGTTTTAAATTTTGATCTAGAAGGTAAGAATATAGAGCATGGCTAAAGCTATGATTGATTTTAAAAATCAATCACCGTGACCATAAAGAGGGTTTCTGGTTCTGTCAGTGTCTATAGGAGCAGCCAGCCTCGTCTTTCCCTGATGGAGCAGCCAGTGGGGTTTGCAATCCAGGCCTGTGGTTGGCAGCTCCGTGCCTAGCCCATGATGCCGCTTGGGTGCCTTAGACAATCATCCATTGGTGATCCATCCTGTGTTCTTTGCCTTCTTTTCCAGGATGTTGAAGAGAATCACAGATTACGTTTTGTTTTTTTTGGTTTTTTTTTGGCATCACTGCTCTCCGGCGGTGGGAGTAGGAGGCCCAGCTCCACTGCTGGAATTGAACCTCCGTCCCAGTGGGCCGCAGTCCCGCGCACAACCACTACGCCACCGGGGCTTAGCCCACAGATTACGTTTTATTTCACCCACACATCTCAGTACCAAGAAAGGGAAAAGCAACTTCTGACAGCTGGGAACTAGCCTGACGTGAAACTGACCCGTACATCATATCTGGGTCTCTGCTACTGCTGAACATAAACAAATTCATAGACCACCAACAAATCCATAGACACACACACACACACACACACACACACACCCCAACCAGACAAGGCCAATCTATGGCCCTGACAGAGTAAGTGAAAAATAAGACTGCAATTATCTTCGAACATAGATAAAAACATACATACTGTTCAAACCACAAAAAGTCAAACATTCTCATACACTGGCTATTATGAGGAGCTTTAGTGGTTTTGTTTTGTTTTTTAAAACCAATCATTGCTTTAGCCATGCTCTATTCTTACCTTCTAGATCAAAATTTAAAAGATACGCAATCACAGAGTTATACTAATTTTCTGAACAAATCGGATTCAGAGAAATGCCTGTTTCTTTGACTCTTCCTCCAAGTCATCTAATTCAAGTTCAAGTCCCTTAAATCCTTTCTAACACCCTCTTGCTGAAATGTCCCATGGTGGTGTGTGTTCTCAATTGTTGCAACAAGTCAGGAAACTGCTTTCTTCTACGATGAGGATCCCAGGTGGCCTTTGGTTGGTCAACCTTGGTAGCTTTATCCTAAATGTTAACAAGGCCCCTTTTAGTAAACATAACAATTCCACATCACACTAAGGCATTGACAATTTTTTAAATACCCTCAAATATCTGATTAGTGTTCAAATTTCCCCAGTTGCCTGTTTGTTTATTTTTTACATTAAAAAATTTAGTGCTAGAAAAATAATTAAAAATCAAAAAATTAATGTTCAGATGTGGTAATTGGTTGATTTGTTTTTTAAGTTGCTCTTTCTTTTAAAATATTTTAACCGTGGGCTGAACCCCATGGCGTAGTGGTTGAGTGTGGGACTGCAGCCCACTGACTTGGCAGTTCAAATCCAGCATCAGCTCTCCAGGAGCAAGGCTGGGCCTCCCACTCCCACCAGAGGGCAGTGATGCCCACACACACAAAAATATTTCGACCGTTCCATCTCTTTTTGGGCTTCCCTTTTGGTTTAGTTAAGGAACACAGTACCCCAAACAGCTGGATGACGTACAGGCATGTCAAGAGGTGGCATGTGGTTCTGAAGAAAGAATTCCAAGCCACACTGAAAGCACTGGTGAAACCAAGGCTCAAGGCATTGATGGAATACTAATTGAGATGTTTCCACAGCAAACAAAATACTGGAAGTGCTCACTGTCTACACCACGAAATTTGGAAAGCAGTTATCTGGCCTATGGACTGAAAAGATCTAGATTTGTTTCCATTCCAAAGAAAGGTGATCCTACAGAATTTGCTAGACAATATCATTAAGATTACACTCAAGTGGAATTTGCAGAAAATTAAAAGGTTATATCAGTCGTATATGGACAGGTAACTGCCAATATTCAAACTTCAAAGGAAGATTCAAAAAGATGAACATCATTGCTGATGTCGGATGAATCTTGACTAAAAGCAATGGATACCAGAAGTTTGTGTTATTAAGTTATGTGCATCATAACAAATTATTGACAGCATCACGAAGAGAAGGCATTCCAGAACATTTCCCTGTGCTCACAGGGAACGCGAACATAGAACAGATTCGTTATTCACACAAAACAAGGAAATTCTGAATGGCTTAAAATTGGGAAAAGTGTGTATCAAGGCTGTAGCCCCTCACGATGGTATTCAGTCTGTGTGCTGAGCAAATACTATGAGAAGCTGCACTCTATTAAAAAAACAACAACATCGAGTCAGGATTAGAAGAAGACTCATGAACAACTCGTGACATGCAGGTGACGCAGCCTCATTTTCGGAAAGGCGTAGGTACTTAAAAGACTGGCCTGAGGAAGATCAGAGAAAGGAGCTTTCATTGTGCCCTGCACCTCTGCAGGAAGAAAGCTAAATCTTCACAACTCGACCCCCAAAACAACATTTCAATAAACAGAGAAGTAAGGAGGTTATCAGGGATTTCATTCTACTTGGAGCCACAGTAAACACCCACGGTAAATCAAATGATTCATTGCCCTGGCCAAATCTGCCCACCACATTGCAGAAGATGTGTTTAAAGTCTCACAAAGCAAAAATGTCACTTTGAGGACTAACGTTTGCCTGTCCCTAGCACGATGTTTTAATTATCTTACCGGCATGTGAATCCTGCATAATGGATATAAGGAAGGCTGGTGAAGAATGGATGGATTTGAATAGTAGGGTTGGCAAAGACTATTGGCTCTACTGGGAACTTCCAGAACAGCGGTTCTCAACCTGTGGGTCCTGACCCCTTTGGAGATCAAATGATCCTTCACAGGAGGGAAGCACCTATTTCCCATGGTCTTAGGAACCGAGACACCGCTCCCCCATCCCTCTCCAGGCAGGGCCACCCACCTGCAGATACGCTCGCCTACGAGTACCCAGAGAGAAGACTTAGCCACGCTGCACCATTGCTTCAAGACAACATTTCATTTAGCTGTCATTAGAAAGAAACATTGCATAATATATAATTGTACACTGTTTTGTGTGATGCATCGACTATGCTTTAATTATGTTCAATTTGTAACAATGACAATACACCCTGCGTCTCAGATATTTACTTGACGATGCATAGCATAGGCAAAATGACAGAGATGAAGTAGCAAGGAAAATAATGTGATGGTTGGGAGGTCATCACCTCATGAGGGGCTGTATGTAAGGGTCTCGAGAGGAGCAAGGTGGAGACCCGCTGCCCTCGAGAAATCAATCTGTCCTGGAGGAAATACAGCCAGTGAAGTTGAAAAAGACTTTCAACACTATGGACTTGTTATCTGTGGGGGACAATTTATGGAGGACTTCATGCTTGTCAAATTAGAGGAGCCCCCAAAAGAAGACCCTCCGTGAGATGGAGTGGTTCCAACACAGGGGTTTCAGCATTTGGACCAAACTCCCCAATGTTCGTGAGGAGGATGCACGACTAGGCAGAACGGATGCAGCAAGGTTTGCCAAGGAAGCACACTGCTAGGTTTTCCAGTGGCTGAACGCCAGCTGCCAATCCTTTGGCTATCCGCCCAATGCTTCGCCAGTACCACCTCCTGAAATCTAGACTTGATAGGCACGAATGTTCAGGACTGGAGCAGCCACTTGGTCTAGAAAGATATAAGTTCCTATGAAAGGATCAGTAGATTGGGCTTGCTCACTGATTGAATCCATAGTCCATGATTACCCTTCCTCAGAAGTCAAGAAGCTCACAGTCTGGTGGGAGGGGCAGACAAGGATGTGCCTAACCCTGGGGCGCGGGGCGCTGACACGAGCTGAGTGCTAGGATGGTCAGCGCATGGAGGGCATCATCCCACTTGGAGGCAAGAGGGCACAAGCGATTCTTTTGTCTGAATCTCCTGTTTATCGTTGATACAAGTAGCATCTTGTCCAAGATTTCATTCCAAGTAGGAAGTTGAGGTCTCTACTTCTCCATCCTTATAAAGATAAAGTGACGCTTATTTTTATAAAATCGAGGAAGTCTTCTGTGCTTATAGAGTACAGTTGCCCACTTATCTTTCACCTCTTCCAGAGAATCATGAGGCTCTGATGAATACATTCGCAGGAAATATGTGGGTCTGGCAGGCTCCAGCAGGTGAGACCCTGTTTCCTGGGAGAATCCAGCTGTATGCTATATTCAAAAAGGTTTTGCAGGGCAGGAAGGATCAGTGTGGAGTAGCATATGCCTGACACGTTACCCTCATGGCTATCTTCATTTCACCTTTAGAACATCCCACACGTTGGATCACACTCAGTCCACAAATGAGAAAGCAACTTGCCCAAGGTCATGTAGCCAGTCAGTGGCAGAAATAGGACCAACCCGAAAACCCACAATGTCAATTAGGTAGAGAAGCAGTGAAGTGAATGAACCAAGTGTTCCATTAGGTCAGGAAATCTTAGAATCTTCTCATGCAGTCCCTCCCTCATGCAGAAATCACTGTGACAGCATGCCAAACACAGGAGCACTCAAGAGTTCAAAGGGCAACTTCATTAGGGACATGACCAGAGAACATTTTTCCTACAGAAATGAGATCTGCTTCCAGTAATATTCAAGAATGGGGGAAAAAGAAAAGAACAGAGGAGCAGCTTCCTCAAGTCCTCATCACTGCAGCAGATACTGACTCAGTCCTCCCCACGCGCGGACTCATCACACGGCAGGGGGTGAGTCGAAGCTTTTGTTTTCTTATTTTTAACACAAACGATTCTGTCCTTGTGCAGTTTAAAATAGAACAGGTAATCTAAGTGGGTATTTAAGTGATTCTCAAATTCATTTAAATGATTCTTAAATCAGGACAATAGAAGATTGCTTTTACTGGGAGCAGTCTCCCTCTACTCCTATCTCCCCCCACCTCGCCCCTCCTCAACTACTTATCAATTGTGTGTGTGTGTTTTCTGTTGATGTCTCTTTATGTAAACACAGGCAAAACCAAATGTGTCTTAACTTTCCCTCTCTTGCACTGACAGAGAAGAGGATTGATTCTAGGGTACACTTTGCCTTTGTTTTGTCTTTAGTTAACATTGTCTCTTGAAGACTTGTCTATACATCTTTGTGGAGATGTCTACAACAGTTTTCACTGTTATATAGTACTCTGTTGCATGAGATATTCTGGTTTACATACATAATCATCTTTTGGTAGACAGTTGTTTTTAACCTTTTGCTCTGGCGTAAAACAGCATCACCACATAATTGAAGGAATTGGTTTCATTGGATTGCACCTGTGAATGATCTGAGTTAACAAACGATCTGTTGCCGACATGTTCACAATAATTTTTATTTTATTCATTTATTTTTTTTGGCGTCACTGCCCTCAGGTGGTGGGAGTCGGAGGCCCAGCCCCACTGCTGGAATTGACACAATAATTTTTAAAAAGAGGTGCTATCATAAGTCATCTTGCACATACAACATTTTGTAAGGTATGCCTGTAGAAAAAGTTCTGGAAGAGGGACTGTGACATCAGAGGGTAAATGCACTTTTAAATTTGATTTGAGTACTCAGAATAAGAATGCATTTGAGCTGAGCCCCGGTGGCGTAGTGGTTGTGCGCGGGACTGCGGCCCACTGGGATGGAGGTTCGATTCCAGCTCCACAGGAGCAAAGGCTGGGCCTCCTACTCCCACCACCTGAGGGCAGTGGTGCCAAAAAACAACAACAACAAAAAAACCAAATAGCAGGTGGAGGGAATGGCTTCCTTTCAGATGTAAGGTTACCTGCTCCCCCAAAGAATGCATTTGACCCGATGAGAGCTCAGTCTGTCAGTGGGGGTCCATCAATCTGGCTGGTTGAAATCCCCTTAAGACTCGAGTCTGTTAAGCTTCCTTCATCCACACACTTGGCAGAACCCATGTGCTATAATGTTCTTGAGGGTAATAAAAAATAAAATGAACCCCACCACACCATGGCAGAACACTAAGGGTGTGCAGCAGAGCAGCAAGGGGAGCGGAACATAGTTCCTGAGAGAGTGCCAAGGATATACTTTGGGGCCAGGGTGTGGCACCCCACTGGACTCAACTGGGGGATACTCCTGGAGGTCAACAAACAGACCTTGAACTATTTACACGGTTTTAAAAAACTTATTTATATATTTTTTCTGGACATTGGGGGTTTTTTTGTGTGTAGTTTTTTGTTTTGGGTTTTTTTTTTTGTTGCTGTTATCATCGTTTTGCTTTCTTTGGTCACTTCCTCTTATGATGTCTTGGGGTTTTTTTTGGGGGGTACATATTATCTTTGCAAGTCTATCTAGATAAGATAGGCTGGATGAACAATCCGGAGGAGAAAGCAATGGGACTGATGGTTCTGGGGGACATGGGAGGTGGGGAGAAGGAGGTGGTGTTGACCAACCCAGGGATAGGGAACAACAAAGTGATCCAAAATCAGTGACATGGTGGGTGTGAGAGGCCTGATAGGAATTGATGAAGAGTAATGTAACAGAGAGAAATTACTGAAGCCCAAATGAAGGGTGAGCATGATAGTGGGACAAGAGGAAAGGAAAAGGAAATAGAGGAAAGAATTAGGAGGTCAAGGGCATTTATAGAGGTCTAAATGCAGACATGTACATAGGTAAATATATTTATAGATGATGATAGGGAAATAGATCTATATGCATATACTTATAGGATTAGTATTAAGACAACAGATGGGCACTGGACTTCCACTCAAGTACTTCCTCAATTCAAGAACACTTTGCTCTATCAACTTGGCATTCCATGATGCTCCCCTTCCCAACACGATCACTGAAAACAAATGTGTGCATAAGCATAAGTGGTGAAGAAAGCTGATGGTGTTTGGCTATCAAATGATATGGCTTGAAGGCTTGAAAGTAAATGAGTGGCCATCTAGCTCAGAAGCAACAAAGCCCACATGGAAGAAGCACACCAGCCTGTGTGACCACGAGGTATCGAAGAGATCAGGTATCAGACATCAAAGAACTAACAGTTTTATCATTATAAATGCAGGGGAGTACAGATTGGTGACCCAAAGCCCATCTCTAGGTGAAGCGACATCCCTGTATTGAACCGTCGTAGGGAGATGAGTCAGTCAAGGTACAGTGTAGCAACAACGAAATAGGCAACTTTCCTCTAGTTCTTGAATGCTTCCTTATGTTTTGAGGATAATGGCAACAAATGTACAAATGCGCTTTGCATCATACAATAGATGTATGTATTGATTGTGATAAGAATTGCATGAGTCCTCAATAAAATGATAAAAAAATATAAGGTGAAACAGAAAATCATGAACAGAACCATCTTTAATTATCTATTACTGTAACTAGTTGCAAGCCATTTGTGCACAGGAAACCTGGGCAGGATATAGGAAGATTTTATGCAAGATTTCATAGAGGTGCTGGAAACGAGGAGGTGGGATTGTTTCATCACTTGGCTTCAAGTCTCAGCTCTCAAGTTCCTAATAATCTGATACTGGGCTTATCTCTTTCAGGGTGTTCCAAAAAGGGAGACATACCCCAGGGGTGGGTCTTTTCTTTCTTCATCTTTTTTTTGGGGGGTGGGGGGGCATCACTGCCCTCCGGTGGAGCCACAGCTTTAATTGAACCTCCATTCCAGTGGGCCGCAGTCCCGTGCACAACCACTACACCACCAGAGTTCAGCCCTCCATCATCATTTTCAAAACATTTTCTTTCTACTAGAGCCCTTGGTATCAGCTCATTCCACTCCCCCCCACCCCTACCTACCTTAAGATCCCTTGATAATTTATCTTTTTTTTTTTTCATGACTTACACTGACCACTGTCTCCCTTCACTCACTTACCTGTTATCCATCCTCCTGGGAGGGGATTATATGTAGATCCTTGTGATTGGGTCCCTCTGTCTCCCTTCACCTTACCCTTACCCTCCTGGTATCACTAATCTCATTATTGGTCCTGAGGGGTTTATCTGTCCTAGATTCCCTGTGTTTTCAGCTTTTATTTGTACCCATGTGCATGCTCTGGGCGACAGATTTGTAAGGTAGAATTGGGGTCATGATAGTGAGAAGGAGGATGCATTAAAGAACTAGAGGAAAGTTGTACGTCTCATCGTTGCTCTACTGCATCCTGACTGACTCATCTCTTCCTTGTGATCCATCTGTAAAGGGTTGTCCAAATGGACTTTGGTTCTCCATTCCACACTCCCCCTCATTCACATTGATATGAATTTTTTTTTTGTCCTGGGTCTTTGATGCCTGACACCTGATCCCATGGACACCTCATGATCACACAGGCTGGTATGCTTGTTCTATGTGGGCTTTGTTGCTTCTGAGATAGATGGCCCCTTACTTATCTTCAAATCTTTAAGACCCCAGACGCTGTATCTTTTGATAGCTGGGCACCATCAGCTTTCTTCACCACATTTGCTATGCACCCATTTTGTCTTCAGCGATCATGTCAGGAAGATGAGCATCACAGAATGCTGGGTTATTAGAACAAAGTACTCTCACATTGAGGGAATGCTTGAATAAAGGGCCAATATAGTCTGTTACCTTAATGCTTAACATATAAATATGTCATAGGTCTCTTTCCCTATCACTATATATAAATATATCGACATGTGTACATGCCAGTATTTAGACCTCTATAAATGGCAGTGTGACATTTTTGGGGCCTTCTTTCAGGTTTCAGTAATTCCTCTAAGCTACATTGCCCTTGATTAAGCCGTCCCAGGCATCCTATATCCTTCTCATCATCGATTTTAGATTACTTGTTGTTCCCTTGTCCCTGGTATTGTTGATACCACACGTACCTCTGCCTTCTCCTCTTCCATGTCCCCAGAACTGTCAGTCTTGTTGTTTTCTCCTCCTATCTTGTTTCTCCTGCCTATCTTATCTAGATAGACACGCAGAGACGATATTAAGCACAAAAAAACCCAACAAGACAAAGCAAAACAAAAAAGAAAACAAACAACAATAACAACAAACAAACCAATCACACAAAAAAGAGAAAAGCCTATAAGTAGTTCCAGATATTTTTAGGAGTGTTTTCCAGTGAAGTCTGATGGGCTGTCATGCCCTGTCCCAGATGTCTGTTTTTGGTATTCCCTGGGGGGACTTCATTGCTTTGCTCCCCTTGCTACTCTGTTGCACTCAAGCCTTTAGTGTTTCACCCTGGTGTGATGTGGTCAGATCAGGTCAGATCAGCGCTATGGGTCAGTGAGGGACAGACCTCATGTTCGTGTGTCCTGGCGGAGGTGGCCCTAACTCTTGGCCTCAGAACCGCCCAGGAACTCAAGATTCTGCCCCTTCCTTTCCCCAAAGCCGTTCCCTGCCCAATAAAGCCGATATGTCTACGTTTCATTCCTAACTAAGCTCTATCTCCTCTCTACGGCTCCGTCTTAATCTCTCAAAAATTACTGGAACTAATTGAAAATTCTGGCAATGGGCTGAGCCCCGGTGGCGTCGTGGTTGTGCACGGGACTACGGCCCACTGGGACGGAGGTTCAATTCCAGCAGTGGGGCTGGGCCTCCTACTCCCACCACTGGAGAGCAGTGATCCCCCCAAAAAAAGAAAAAAAAAAGAAAATTTTGGCAGTGTGGCAGGCTATAAGATGAACATATAGAAAACAAGCAGATTCTTGTATATTAGAGAAGATGTGGCCAAAAGGAAATAATAAGAACAATACCATTTACAATAACTCCTGATAGATAAAATATCTAGGAATAAATATTACCAGAGAAACAAAAGACTTGTACAAAGAAAACTATAAAACATTTCCATAAGAAACCAAAAGAGGAGCAATGACCTGTGACCTTGTATAAGAAGGCTAAATGTAGTGAAAATATCAATATGACCAAAAAACTTTATAAATTCAATGCAATTCAGTCCAAATCCCAGCACAGCTCTTTAAAGAAATAATAATAATAATAATAATAATAATAATAATAATAAAACCTCCTAGCTACCAACTTTATGCGGAAAGGAAAGAAACTCAGGATAAACAAAACACTATTAAAAAACAAAAAACAGGAGACCTTTCTCTCCCGACTTTAAAACCTTTTATATAGCCACAGTAATCAGAACAGCTTGGGACTGGTACCCGATAGACATGAATAGACGAATGGATTAGAACTACCCACAGACAGCTGGTCTTTGTTAAAAGACCAGAATACATTAAGTGAGGAAAAAGAGCTTTTTCTTGCTGAAAAAATTGGATCTCCACCTACAAAGGATTGAAATAGCTCATAGTTCACGCCATGTACAAAAATGAATTCGAGATGGATTAAAGACTTTGGTATAACCTATAAAACCATAAAGACCATCAATGAGTTGATACAAAAAAAGAGACAAACTCTTCAGTATATGTGCTGCCGAAGTGAGCACAAAAAATAGAGTCAAACTTGAAGGCCCTAATACAAGACATACATACACTCCTACTGAACATAATGAAAAATGTTCATAGAAGGAATGTTTCAAAAAGACTGGGTCCCTCTAAAATACAATATTTGTGTACATAAAAGACTTTATCAAGAAAGTTAAAACAGCTGAGCCCCGGTGGCGCAGTGGTTGTGTGCGGGACTGTGGCCCACAGGTTGACAGTTCAAATCCAGCAACAGCTCTTCAGGAGCAAGGCTGGGTCCCCTACTCCCACCAGGGCAGTGATGCTCACAAAAAAAAAAAAAAAAAAGTTAAAAGAGAACACCCAAATTGGGAAAAATATTTACCAGGGATCTATCAGAGCTCATTTAAAAATCTATAGAAAATGAAGGGCTGAGCCCCAGTGGCGTAGTGGTTGTGCGCGGGACTGCGGCCCACTGGGACGGAGGTTCGGTTCCAGCAGTGGGGCTGGGCCTCCTGCTCCCACCACCGGAGAGCCGTGATGCCCAAAAAACAAAACAAACAAACAAAAAAAAAACTAAAAAAAATCTATAGAAAATGACAACACTTTAATAATAAAAACAACCCAATTTTTAAAACTGGGCACAGGACATGACTAGACAAGTTACTGAAGATGACAGGTAGGCAACCAACAAGCCTATGAAGAAAAGAGAATTCATTAGCCATAGGAGAAATACAAATTAAAACAATGAGATACCACCTCACACTGATACTCTTAGCAAAACTTTAAAAGAACAACAAAATAATAAATGTTGGAGAAGATATGGAGATAGTAGAATGTTCATACATCGTTGGTGAGATTGTAGAATTGTACAACCACTATGGTCATCCGTATAGCGCTTCCTTTAAAAATGTAAATACAAATACCTTATGATCCTGCGATCTCTCTACTTGTATGTATCCTAAAGAAATAAAGACCAAAATAGGAACAGACATATGCCCACCTATGTATATTGCAGGAATTTCTATAATACCAAAAAGATGGAAACAATAAAAACTTCAGACTACAGAGGAATGGATAAACATTCCTATCTAAATGGATAGTACATTCATGCAAGGGAATATTATGCATCCTTATGTCCATTCTAGAAAAAGGTAAACAACAAGGATTTGGAAATTATCAAACAACATGATAACCATAGGAAATATTTTAAAACTTATCGCTCATAATGAGTTGGGTCAACATGAGATACTGGTAGTGTTAGGGCTGCAGACTAGCTTACATAAGCACTGTTTAAAAACTATTTTTGGGGGGACACCATTGCCCCCTGGTGGGGGTGGGAGGCCCAGCCTTGCTCCTGGAGAGCTGCTGCTGAATTTGAACCGCCAACTCAGTGGGCTGCAGTCCCACACTCAACCACTGCGCCACGGGGGCTCAGCCCCAAAATGATCTTAAAAATAAATAATTCCTGCTGAGCCCCCGTGGCGTAGTGGTTGTGTGTGGGACTGCAGCCCACTGGACTGGCGGTTTGAATCCAGCAACAGCTCTCCAGGAGCAAGGCTGGGCCTCCTACTCCCACGAGAGGACAGTGATGCCAAAAGAAACAATAATAATTCCCAATAAAATGATTTATTAAAAAAGGAGGGGAAAGAGGAGCTTAGACCAAGGGCTCAAGTAGAAAATATTTAGAAATGAAGATGGCAACATGTGTACAAATATGCTATATACAAAGGATGTATGGAATGTTATAAGAGCTGTAAGAGCCCCCAATAAAATCATTGGAAAAAATAAATAAAAACAATTTGATGAAAAAAAGATGAAGCTGCAATAGATGGACAAAATAGGAGAATATTATGCTTAGCAAAGTTAGTCAATCTCATAAATATGAGGCTCTTATGACACCATTAATATAAATGAAAAATGGTTTACACAACAAAGGGTAAGACTTTAAAGGGACTGGGGTGGGGACAGGAAGAGGAACAAGACAGGAAACTATGGAAGGAGGAACTATGAGGAAACAAAAACAAACAAAACCCTAAAGACCAACCACACCGATGGGGGATTTTGTGGGATCCTGTTACTGATTTGATGAGCGAGAGTGTGTAGCTACTTAGAATGTTTTCTTTGTAATTATTATATTCTACAAGCAAGAGGGAAAATATTTAATATAAAAGCAATAAATAAATAAGTAAGTTGGGTTGTTTTTTTTTCCCCAGAGAGAGAGGGGTCACAGCCTTAAGTTAGCTCCTGAGACGTCGGGCAGTGTAAGATGTGGCAAAATCATCATGATTAATAAGTTATCAAGGGTTTGTGAGGGAGGGGGAGTAAGGAGGGAGGGGAAAACGGGGAGCTGATGCCAAGGACTCAAGTAGAAAGGAAATGTTTTGAGAATGAGGGTGGCAGCACATGTACAAATGTGCCTGAGACAGTGGATGGAGACGGATTGTGATAAGGGTTGTACCAGCCCCCGATAAAATAATATTTAAAGAAAAAAAAACCCTCCTGATTTCTTCTCCATCCGATCTAAACATGGGCCTGAGTGGCTGTAAGATGAGGACACGTAAGACGGAAGTAGACTTGGATACTTTTGCGAGCTTGTTTTAACATAAATAAACAAATAAAATGACAACACCTACAAAATCACTGAAATAGTAGATCAGAAAGTCAGGACCCTGATGTTTGAAGACTCAGCTAAGATGTCACATATTACTCCTCCTCTCCAAGGAGTTCATTATCAAGGGCTCTTTCACCAACGTATTCATGCATTCTCTGAGAAGCTTGGAGTGGGGCAGTGAGAGAGAGAAAATAGAAGTAGCACATTGTGGCGGGGCAGGAGGAGTCCTGGCTGATGGGAAACCTCGTTTATGGGCCTTACAAGAAGATGGTAGGAAAGTTCTGGGTCATTAAAGACCTTCTCCGTAAGGTCCCACACTGATTTCAGAGTGTCTCCATCTTCAGAGAACAAGTAATTTTTATGTACATGATGGGACTCGTGGAGGTAAGTATCTAGAAAATATCTCAATAATCCATTAGATTGTTGATATCTAAAACGTTTTATTTGAGGACACCAGACTATGTGCAGCAAACAAACAAACAAACAAACAAAAAACCCTTGAAAGTGGACCAAAAGCTTGAACTTCTAAGAATAATGATCTTGGTGTCAATGCTTCCTGGCCTCTTAAGGAAAGGGGTGCAGACGTCTTCATGAAACAGAAAAAAGTTACCACAAACCACAGGGGCTTGAGCTGACAAGGGCTTTTACATACCTGTGAACGTCAGGCTGAACTCAGCACTGTCTTTAACCGTTGAGCAGTTGTTAACCTGGACGTTGCATGTGTAGGGACCCAGATCGTGGTCTTCGGAGATGTTGAGGTTGAAACTCTTGAATATCTTTACCTCGGTTTCGGATTTCAGGTGATGCTCCCCCCGAAACAGAGAGTAGTTTTTGACTGTCTCTTACTTTTCCATGATGGAGCACGTCAGAGACACACTCTGACCCCTTTTCACCATGCATGTTTTCGTGACCAATTTGGGTGACGGACATTCTGGGGAAAAAAAGACAGACAAACCTAAGTCCTCGTTAAGACCCCTGATGAGAGCGCAGTGGTCCTCCAGTGTGTGGAGGCAGGAGGACCACCCCATTCGTGGAGCCCTTCCCTCTTTGAAGCTCAGGTCAGGATGTGAGTCAGCTTTAGGGTCTGCAGAGGCTGCCTAGGCGCATACTGCGTGGGCTGCACCTTTGGGTCTCTCTCTCTCTCTCTCTCTCTCTCTCTCTCTCTCTCTCTCACGTATGACGTGGGCACTCTTCACAGCAGCCATGCTGGCTTCCTCGAGAAGATGGATGGATCCCGTGGCTGTGAGGAAGGTACAGGCCTGGGCAGTGTTTCCCTCTGTTGTGCAGAAGGTTCCCGCTGAGTCAGAACCTCCTGGATGGAACCCAACAAGAATATCGTTCTGGCCTAGAAATATTAAAACTCTTCCAGATCGACCAAACGCTTCTCTGGGGGCTTGTTTTGCCCATTGTCTGGCAGTGTTCCACTTTGGATCATTTCGAACGTCATAGTAAAGAGGAGAGCGTAGGCGCTAGAATGAAATGATCACCCAGCTTTAATCATGATCTGTGGGGAGCAGCCAGCTGGCTTTTCCAACAGTGGAAGGGAATCGCAGATTGCATTTTATTTGACCCACACATTTCAGCACCAAGCAGGAGAAAAGCAGTTCCTACTTGTGGGGAGTGGCCTGGCTACCCACCGATCTGTAATTCACAACGAGGCTTTGGTGGACCGCTACTGAGCGCGACGGATTTATAGGTCAATAACCAGACAAGGCCCATCTATGGCCTTGACACTGTAAGACAAAAGTAAGAATACGTCACCTTCTTTACACACAGATAGAAGCGTGCATGTTACTGAGGGTCTAGGTAGAAGGAGGACGTTTCGAGAATGATGATGGCAACAAATGTGCAAAAGGGATCTGCATACAATTGATGTATGTATTGGTCGTGATAGGAGTTGAATGAGCCCCCAAAAATGTGATTTTTTAAAGAAACCACACATGTTGCCCAAGTCACAAAAACAGTCAAACGCACACCACAGATTTGCTATTAGAAGGGACTGCTTTGAAAAAAATGGGGGGAAAAAAGGGGGCTGAGCCCCGGTGGCGTAAGTGGTTGAGTGCAGGACTGCGGCCTGCAGGCTTGGCCGTTCAAATCCAGCGGCGGCTCTCAGGAGCAGCGCTGGGTAGCTCCCCACGACCACCAGAGGGCAGTGATGCCCCCCCCCCAAAAAAGAAAAAAATGAAAAAAAAATTGTAGCTTGAGCCATGTGCAAAGACCTGGCATTAGAAAACAGAAAGGGAAAAACACGCTCAGCAAACCTTAAACTGAAAGAGCTCAAGAAAAAACTCAAACCTTGAGTTGCGATCTTGAAGGATTCTATAGGCAAAAGGTCGACTGATGCAGGAAGTCTCAAAAGAAGAGGGAAAGACTACACAGAGTCCCTGCACCAAGGAGAACCAGTGGGCATTCCGCCATTTCAGGAGGCAGCATATGATTAAGAACCAATGGTGCCGGCTGAGCCCCGGTGGCATAGTGGTTGTGTGCGGGACTGCAGCCCACAGGGTTGATGGGTCAAATCCAGCAGCAGCTCTCCAGGAGCAAGACTGGGCTTCCTACTCCCACGAGGGCAGTGATGCCACACACACACACACACACACACACACACACACACAAAGGACCAATGGTGCTGATGGAAGAAGTTCGAGCACTGAGCCAAAACCAACCTCCCTGCCATCAGTCCATTCTGACTCATGGTGAGTTTGTTGGACAGAGAGAACGGCCCCTGTAGGCTTCCGAGATGGCAGCTCTGCATGGGAGTGCAGAGCATTAGGTGCCCCGATAGTATTAGCCACAAACAAGGCTCCAGGAATCGCTGGGCTCCCCACTGAAATGTTTCAACTAGCTGATGAAGACCTGGAAGCGCTCCCTCACCGATGCCAAGAAATTTGAAAGATGACTACCTGGCCAACTGACGGAGAGAGTTCTGTAGCTGTCCTCATCCCAAAGAAAGGTGACCACACAGAATGCTCAAATGCGAGAACAATGCCGTTGATATCACAGGCAAGTAAGATTGTCCTGAATGTCCTCCAACAAGGGTCGTAGAAGGACATTGACCGGACGCTGCCAGAGGTCCAGGCCGGGTTCAGAAGAGGACTTGGAACAAGACTTATCTTTGCTGATGTCAGAAACTCCTTGGATGTTGAATAAGGAAACCGAAGAAGAAGAGATGAACTTGAATTGTGGTGCTGGAGAAGAATATCGAATGTAGCCGAACTGCTAAAAGGACAGAAATATCTATCTTGGAAGAGGTCTGGCCAGAGTGCTCCTGAGAGGCAAGGATGGCAAGACTTGGTCTTACAGAGTTTGGGTGTGTTTTGGGGAAAGAGCGTCCTGTTTGGTAAAGTAGCAGGGTGGTGACAAAGAGGAAGGCCCTTGAGGAGATGACACAGGGGGTGCGACAATTGTGGAGATGGCATAGGACCGGGCAGCGTTTCCTTCTGTGGGTCAGGATCGCCTTGACGACACCTGCCAACAACCACGTGGAAGGCCAGTTAATGGGACTCCTCCTTAAATGGATGCACCAACCACTGATGCCAAAGTTGGCGAAAGTGAATATTTTTTACCAGGTTCTTCCATCTGAAATTGATCCAGCCTGTCATCAAGAAGCATTGGAAATTGCTGGTGAGTGGAATGCAAAAGTTATAAACAAAGATAAAGCAGCGATTAGGAAACATGGCCTAAGTGATGGAGAAGACACCTGATATTACATTGTAGAACTTTCCAACACCAACAATCTGAGAATTAGGAATCTATTTTTCCAACAGGCAACGACTCTACATGTGGACCTCACCAGATGAAATACATAGGGATCAAGCAGACTGTCTTGTGGAAAAAGATGTTGAAGAAGCGCGATCTCCTTTGCATAACAAGCCCAGGTGCCAATTGTGGAACAGATGATTCATTGCTCATTTCCAACTTTAAGCTGAAATTGGAGAAAATGAAAGAAAGCAGGCCATGAGCATCAGAGTGCAGCCTTGAGTATATTCCACCCAAATCTAGAGATGATCTAAGAACAAATTTGGCACACACTGAATACTAACGACTGAAGACCAGCCGAGGTGTGACATGACATCACACATGAGGAAAGCTACACCAAGCAGCAAGCTCATTGCCACGCGAGTCCATTCTGACTCACAGCAACCCCAGGAAAGGGTTCAATTGCCCGCGTGGGTTTCCGAGACGGTGACATTTTACAGGAGGAGAGAGCTGCCTCTGTCTCCCACAGAAAGCAAAAGAGGTTATTAAAATGGCAGAAAAGAGAGAAAAGACCAGCATGGATCTACGAAGAAACTCTGGAGATCACTCTTGAATGCCAAGTACCTAAGCAAATGGAAGAAATGCTGGCGCAAAAGCCAGCAGGGCTGCTGGAGAAGAGAGAATGAACTCTTATGAAGTTAGAACCTCAAAGAGGAGCACGTGCTTGACGCCTCACACGCTGAAGGAACTCAAGAAAAAAATTTAGGTTTCAGGTGACAGTTCTGGGAAAATAGTGAGCAACTAAGAAAGAAACAAAAGCAGATGGAAGGAAGAGGCACTCGGTATACTGAACAAGAATTGGTTGGTGTTCCACCATGGCAAGAGATAGCATAAGATCAAAGACCAATTGCGTCAATGGATGAAATCTCAGCTTACACTCAAGGTACTGGTGAAACAAGATTTCTGAAAATGATAGAATGCCAGCTGAAATGTTTCAACAAACATATGAAACACTGGAAGCCTTCACTCACCGGTGCCAAAAGAATCATCAGGAGGGCCTGGTCAACTGACTGGAAGAGGTCCTCATTCATGCTCAAACCAAAGAAAGGTGACCCAACACCATGCAGATATTCCCAGATGGCATCATTTACCACATGCAAGTACACTTTGGCTTCACCAATGGACTCCCACCTGGCGACTGTTGGGAGAAGGGCACAGTCGTCGGCAGTGTTTTGCTCTGTGGCACCCGGGAGTCAGTCCCATGGCGCCTCACACCTGGGACACGTACTGTTCAGGTGAACCGAACTTCAAGACAAGACCTAGCCTTCTCCTTCCAACCAGAGAGACACCCCCAGATTTCCTCTGTGTGGAAGTGCTAGTTGAAGATACTCCACTAATAAAAAATGTGAAGCAAAACAACATGGGACAGTCCCTTTCCTTCCTCAGATTGACACACATTTAAAAGATGATTGACCACTGGGTTTGGAGAAACTCAGCCTCACTCACTCTATTGGTGACCATATATTTGTCTATGCTTAACCTCTTGGCACAACCAGGTAGCCATCTCTATAACACTTTACATGCCCATTCCTTTTGACTGGGCAATTTTACTTCTAGGATTTTATGACCACCATGATGTTAGATGTGCCTAATGACATATACCATATAACCAAAATGCCTGTATAAGGGTAGCTAACGTATGTTATTTTAAGAAGGGATGGTTCGATGAATTAATGAAATACAAGGTAGCTGTTGACAGAAGAAACTAAATCTACGTATCCTACCTAGAAAGATACCTATGATCGATCATCAAGCTAAAACCAAAACCCCCCCAAAAAGTCACACAAGAGATTGTGTCCCGTGATCTTGTATGGACCGTGACTGTTTATAGTGGTTGCCTCTGGAAGTGGGAGAGGGGAGAGGTTCGGTGGTGGGAGTAACAGACCTTTCACATTTTTCTAGAGTAACAACATTCAAGGTGGCTAATACTGACAGATGACTCACCACCCCCTAGCCATAGGGGTCTTGGGGTCTTCTCACCAAAGACTCGCTCTCCAAGATAGGTGCTTTAATGGTACATACTTCGCACGCAGATGAAGTGACATGGGCTTCACGTGGTAGCACCTGGTGCCCACAGGGACAGAACATACATGTAGAACAGGAGGAGGAGCAGGGCAGTCTAGCGCTATCATGATAAACTACCTCCCACTATACATCTGTGCTGTTGCTTGAGTCATTGTACAATGATTGCGTGTTGGTGTCCTGATTTAAAAAATAGAGGAGACATTTCATTGTAAAAACACAATTGAAAAAAGCACACAATCAAGGGTTCCAGGGGGATCAGGTGGGAAGGAGTGGTGGAAGGGAAGCTGATAGCAAAGAGTTCAAGAAGAAAGAAAGTACTTTGAAACTGATGGTGTTAGTGATTGTATGTTTGTTTTTTGGGGGGGAGGGGCAGCTGGGCAGTAGGAGGCCCAGCCTTTGCTCCTGTGGAGCTGCTGCTGGATCTGAACCTCCATCCCAGTGGGCCACAGTCCCGCGCACAACCACTACGCCACCAGGGCTCAGCCCAAGTAGTGATTTTAAGATCATGCTTGATCTAACTGAATTTGGAGTCATTATAATATCTGGAAGTGCTCCCAATAAAATAATTAATATTTTTAAAATAAAAAAAAAACACTATCAGTATTTTGTCTCTGAATCTTGGTGGGAATAATGCTACTTCGCTCCCTGAAAGAACTCCTTTTGAAACAGTAGGTGACTCAAACCAACAAACCTCTTTGGCTGTTTATCTAAAGAGACATATTCCTGAATGGCTCTGCTTAAAGTTGACATTGTCACCATTTCTATGAAAACGTTTTCAGTAAGAAAGTAAATGAAACTTACCGTTTGTTTTCTTCTTCATCTCATCCAGCTTTTTGCCCAATATGGTTTGGGGAACGGAAAAAAAGCAAAGGAAGACAAGCAAAGTCCTTTTCCACATGGTGGGTTGGTTTGGAAATTCAAGCTGCAAAATGATAAATGGTTCTTCTGTGTCGCTGCGGACGAAGTGCCTCTGATCAAGTGACACCACTCTCCCTAGTGAAGTACTGAGGAAATCAAAGGAGCCTGAGCTGCGGGACCATGGTGAGTCACTTCGAAAACTTCCTTCTTTGGGTAAGTTCAGGAAATTGGGGCCCTGTATAAGCTTTGCACAAGATCGCTGGTTAGTTCCTTTAAGAGTTCTTGTAAAGAGAGACATGACTAGGTTGTTCTTTCTTTCTTCTTCTTCTTTTTAAATTGTACAAAGGCAAAGTAGAATAACAAAACATATTTGACTAAAACAACAACTATGCCACTGGGGATCAGTTCTAAAATGATTTTTCTTAAAGGGGAGGAAAGAAGCCCATATCTTTAAAACTATCTCTCTAGGCTGAGCCCCAGTGGTGTAGTGGTTGAGTGCAGGACTGCGGCCCACTGGCATAGCGGGTTCAAATCCAGCAGTAGCTCTCCAGGAGCAAGGCTGGGCCACCTACTCCCACCAGAGAGCAGTGATTCACGCACCCCCCTCAAAAAAAGCTGTCTCTCCCACCTCAAAAAATAAAATAAGGAAAAACACCCCACTCCTGCCGCTAACCCCAACAGCTACCTTCATTCACAGTGCTTGACTCAAAGCTGACTGGCATTGGACAGTGAATTGTTTTAAGTCTTCAACAGCAAAGAATGGAATTGGACAGTGAGCTCTTTACAGTGTTCAACAGCAAAGAGGTCACTTTGATGACTGCCAGCCCATCGCCTCACCCGCATGTGAAAATTGGACAGTAAATGAGAAAGACTGCAGTAGAATGGATGCACTTGTGTTATGGTGCTGCCACAGAAGGTTGAAATAACAAAGGACTGTCCATGACACAGATGGGTTCGAACCACTGACTGTGTGGTTCACGGCTCGGTGTGCAGCCCCCTGGGCCACAGGGGCTCCTGAGAGGTAAAAGCAGCACCGATCCAAAAAGAGAACTCAGAGGTTGGGCATCGGCGGGAGTTCTGGGGCATGGCTATCACGTCCAGTCCACACTTGCCAGCAGAGGGCCGGTTGGGCCCTGGATCACCACTGTGCCTGGGAGGGCTGGTGGGTCTGGAGCACTTCTGGATTTGAAACCACTGGCTGGGGCTGGGAGCTGGCAGATGAAACCAAGGGACGTCCAACTGACGGCTGTGACAATTATTGATGGGGGTGGGGTGGGGGGGTGGGCAGAGGGGGGCCTAGTCAGGCCCAGGAAAGGGAAGCTATTTGCATCAGGTTGCACAATACAGCAGTTATTGTTAGAATCTGTTAGAATAGCACTAAAGATAAAGCTTTGAAGATCTCTCGCTTCCCAAATACGTCACCATTTTTCAAGGCTCAGTTCCGTTTTCAGCCACTGGAAAGACTCCTGCATCGCAGGTTCGTCGGGGTCCAATAAAAACTCAAGACCTAGGGCTGAGCCCCAGTGGCATAGTGGTTGTGCGTGGGACTGCGGCCCACTGGGACGGAGGTTCAATTCCAGCAGTGGGGCTGGGCCTCCTACTCCCACCGCCGGAGAGCAGTGATGCCCACCCGCCAAAAAAACCCAAAAAAACAAAAAAACCTCAAGACCAAACTGACTGTCACCGCATCGGTTCCAACTCAAAGCGACCCATTCACAGGGGGGCAAACCGCCCCTGGGGACTCCGCGACGGCCACTCTCCAGATGGCCACCTCGTCCTCCCATGGCCTCGCCTTCGGGTTGATCAACTCACTCCCCACCAGCGCTCCCTTTAGGATCCCGTCGTCTTCCAGCCTTCGCTGTTGATTCCCAAGTCGCGCGCTGGATGATAAGTGGAGTTTAAGAAGGGAAAGAGTGTTTTGAAACTGATGGTGGTAGCCACTGTACCACACCGCTTGAGGGGAACTGAGCGATGGAGCGAAGCATCTGTCTTAGCTCCCTATAAAGTGGTAAAAAACAAACATGGAAACAACCCAAAAGCCCTGGTATAGAGGAGGAATAAGCGAACTGGTATATCCGTACAATGGAATATTATGCATCACGCAAAAGGAACGGCCACTCTCTTAAACACAGGGACAGAACTAGAGAGTGCTATGCTTAACAAAATTAGTCAAAAGATAAATATTTAACAACACCATTATTATCAGAAAAAAAAACAAGGAAAGATAAATGTGGCTTATATACCAAAAGACAAGACTTTTCCTTCTTATCCTCCTTGACATCAGCTTCCTTTTTTGTTTTTTTTGGGCATCACTGCTCTCCGGTGGTGGGAGTAGGAGGCCCAGCCCCACTGCTGGAATTGAACCTCCGTCCCAGTGGGCCGCAGTCCCGCGCACAACCACTACGCCACCGGGGCTCAGCTCAACATCAGCTTCCTTTTAACAACCTCCCCACCTTCATGTTTTTGCTCTTGTGGAAATTGCTGCAATCAAAATGGCGTTCATGTTGTGTTCTTTATTTCCTTAGGGAAGAAATGCAGTAGAGTTACTGCTGGGTCACAGGGTTTTTAAAAATTATTTGTATTTATTTATTATTAAAGATCAGTTTATTGGGGGCGCTTACAAATCTGATAACCATCCATGTATCAATTGTAGCAACCCTCTTTGTACATATGTTGTCACATTCTTTTCTAGATAATCTTTAAATTGAGCCTTGGTATCAGCTCCTCTTTTTTCCCTCTCCCCCTGATAAATTATAAATTACTATTATCTTCATATCTTGCACTGACTGCTGTCTCCCTTCCCCCATAGTTTCTGTTGTTATTCCCCCTGAGGGCTGTGTGTGTGTGTGTGCACGTGTGTGTGCACGTGTGTGTGTGGTTATGTGCTGATCATTGAGATTGGTTTCCCTTTATTTGTATTTGTTTAAGGAGTATACTATAGATTTCCATAGCAGTTGTATAATTCTACAAGGCCCAGTGGCAATGTGAAAATGTTCCATTCTCTCCACATCCTTTTCATAAAACTCAATTTTATTGAATTTCGCTACACGTCATTGTAAGGTGCTAGCTCATTTTAATTTGTATTTCTCTGACTGCTAAGGATTGTGAACATTGCTTCATATGGCTGCTGACTGCCTGAATGTTTTCTTTGACAAATTTTCTATTTCTGTCTCGTATCCATTTTTTGATTGGGTTATTTGTCTTTGTCTTGTTAAAATACTGTGATTTTCTATAGATTTGGGAGATTAACCACCTTTTGTGTGTGTGTGTGTGTGTGTGTGTGTGTGTGTGGGCATCACTGCCTCTGGTGGTCGTGGGCGCCAGTGCCGCTCCTGAGAGCGGCTGCTGGATTTGAACCGCCAAGCCCGCGGGCTGCGGTCTCGCACTCAACCACTTACACCACCGGGGGATCAGCCCGATTAACCACCTTTTTATCTGATGTTTCATTACTGAATATTTCTTTCTACTCTGTGGGTTACCCACTGACTCTGTTGAAGTATTCTGATGTGCATAGATGTCATATTTTTAGTGGGTTCCAGTTCCTTCTTTGTCTTCTTCTCTATGTCTCTGTGGTTATTTTTCATTAGATCGAGAGTGTGTTTATGCCTTGTTTTAGGAACCTTAAGTTTGTCCCTATGATTTCATCGATGGTCTTTATAATCTGTGGTGCATACTTAGGTCTTTGACCCATCTTGACTTCATTTTGTATATGGTGTAAGGCACAGGCACTGTTCCATTCTTTTGTGGGGAGGCTCTCGTTTTTCCAGCACCATTTTTTGAAGAGGCAACCTCTTCCCCAGGCACATGCTTTTGACCTTTACCAAAGGTTAGGTGTGTGTCATTCCTTGGCTGGTTCTGGGTTCTCAATTCTAGTCCACTGGTCTTCAGGTCATTGTACCAGGGTCAGATGGTTTTGATTACCTTGGCTCTTTTTTAAAACCTAGGAGTGAA